>JAFLJL010005194.1:0-14260 GCA_018398815.1 Conus ventricosus
CCCGCATAGAAGAAGGGGGAAATTGAATTTTGTGCAGCTTCTAGTCAAATTTCCGACCTAGGCAGATGAAGTGATTGTGGGCTCTGCGCAACTTACTTTCAAAATAGAACTCGAATCAGAAACAGACCCAAACAGGACAGTTGTCCAGAATCTGGGACGGGCAATCGTTAACAAAATTTCTATAAAACTTGAGGGGCAAGAAATATTTTCTTTACACAATGCAGACATATTTTTAATCTATTCTGATCTATGGCTAACCGAGAATGAAAGGGCTGATCTTGCGTTTCAAGAATTGAAAATGATGATGGATTAAAACACATAATAGGCGCCGCAAATGCTAACCTAGACGGCAAAAAGTATGTGGCTGTAAATTTTGCGTATGGAAATCGCTTTTCTATTCCCTTAGATTTTGAGTTGTTAAAAGCGCATGCGCCATACTTTCAAGGAGCATTAAAAGACAGATTGTCATATGAACTAACTTTTAATGAATACAAACGCGTTATCAGATCATCAGACACCGAAGCAAAGTACAGCATTTCTGACATCTCGTTAGAGTTTGACGTTGTTAGCAACCCTAATTTAGCAAGGCTGATTGAGCAAAAATATCAGGCAAAATTAGCAATATATTACGAAAGAGTGATTCATCATACAACATATCCCAGAAGCAAGGCCGACGCTATATGGAATTTTAGTTTTAGTGTCGCAGCAAGATCGCTTAAAGGTATTTTATTGCTGTGTGAAGATGAAGAACCATTCAAAAGAGGAAGTGAAAAGTTTATTAATCCTAAAATAACGAAAGTACAATGTTCGATTGAGGGTAGTCCTAACCAAATCTACGCTAGCGGGCTTAGATCTTATCAGCATTTTGACGAAATAAAAAATTGTTTGGGGGTGGGAGGTGTAGAAGTCCAACAGTAGACCTTGTGTCTAAAGATCTACACCTTCACAATGTTAGACTCGATGATTATTTAACAACGAAATACGGCTTATGGATTGACCTAAGGTCGACAGAGGATAATCAGTTGCATGGAAGTGGCAGAACGGTTAAAGACGTAATAAACATTCAAATTGATAAAGAAAAAGATGGCGATAAACCCTTAATGTACATTTGTTTTTAATATATGATGCGCAGCTGAATATCAAGATAACAGATTAAAAGATATAACATACTAAATTATTTTATTTTATAAAAAGCATGTCTGTTTTAGGTTTATCCAAATGTGCCTACAGCACCGGAGTCACCAAGAGAAGGGATAGTAGGCAGCTCTGCTGCTATAGAAACCCCCGACATAAAAACCTTTAGATTAACAAACATTACGCAAATGCAGCAAGTACTAGAGCAAGACCTTTCAAAATACAGCAAAACCAAACGAAGGTATTCTGCTGCCTTTAATGCTGTTACATATGTTAATACTGGAGCATCGACTATAAGTGCTGTGTCAGCAGGAACAAGTGTAGGTCTCTTAGCAACAGGCGTAGGTGCACCCGCAGCTTTACCTCTAGGCGGTTTGTCTTTAACTCTTGGCCTGTGTTCATTAGCTGTAAGTGCTGCTAGCAAAAAATTAAAACTATACTCCAAAAGCACACAGCTATGGTTCAAATAATAACAGCTAAACTTAGTTCATTCAAACTGACAATAAATAAAGCGCTAGTTGACTCAAACATCACGGATGAAGAATATAGTCGTTTTGATCTTCAAAAAGGCAAGGGCAAGTTTTTCTCAACAGCCAGACACCGAGCAGATAAAAAAGGAATGTTTAAAAAAGTAAACGAGACATTAAACTCTGTTCTAAACAGCTCACATTAACAACATCAAAGGGCGTTTATACTTTAGTTTATGAGTCCAAGCACAAAACGACCGTTGATATTGATTCTGATTAAGACGACTTTGGAGACGACCTGGAGTCGATGTCGTTGTATTTTTTTAAATTTAAATAAATAGTTTCAGTTAGAAAAGAAAACTTAAGATGGATAAGATATATGAAGGGCCAGACGAATTGTTTGAAGGAATGCTTAAGGGAGAGCGTTTGTCAAAAGCTTTAAATGATATTAATCTAGAAGTCATTGATCCAGCAAACGTACAGGCAAGTGTTGTTCATGCTATTTCTCAAGTTCCAGGTAAACTAACAATAGACCCGCCAGTTAAAGTAATGTTAGCTGTTTTAATCGACTATATAACAATAAATGAAGAAAATCTAGAAGTCTGGGTCTCGACTAAACAACAGACTATTCTTTCTCATAATGACTTAACCCTGGTTGGGCAGACCAATTGCTTACACAGTTTGAAGAAGCCGCTGAAGAAGCCAAAATGAGAGGCTCTGGTTGGTCAGAGGGCGAAGTCCTAGAGATCAGATTAAAACAGGCTAAGTATGACCCAATTGTAGGCAAGTCTTGCATTCCGCTACCTCCAGCATTAGTCGCAAAAAGAGCAGTTCTAAACATAAAGAATTATTCAGACAACAAATGTTTTATGTGGTGTGTTCTTGCAAGGCTTCATTACGTCCGCCAAAAACGCAGAGAGAGTGGCTAACTATGAACCTTACATCAATGATCTTAACTTTAGTGGAATATCCTTTCCTGTTAGTGTAGATCAAATTGATCAGTTTGAAGAACAAATCAAACCAATGACTGTTAATGTATACACATGGTCTGAGGAAAACAAATTTGGTGCCTATTAGAGTGTCTAAAGACAGCCCAACAATAGACGATCCAGACAAAAGCCATGTGGACTTACTCCTAATGTCTTCGCCAACAGGGTTGTCTCAACATTACACATTGATGCGCACAATGAGTTAGACTAATGCAGCATACTTCAAAAAATGGGCACAAACAGAATTCTGTAGAAAATGTTTAACAAGAATTCCATCCGTTCAAGCCGCGCTTGAACATATAAACATTGTGATAGCCCAGTTGGCTGTAAGACAGAACTAATTACGCCCCCACCTGGATCTAAAGTTAGTTTTAAGAACTGGAACCGACTGGAAACAAGTCCATACGTAGTTTACGCAGACTTCGAGTCGCTTATTGTTCCCTATGAAGGGCCAAACCCACAGAAACTTCCTAAAACTGTCTTAATGAGTAATCATCAGATTTGCTCATTTGCCTTCATTGTTGTCAGGTCGGATGGCGCCCATTCAGAACCAGAATTGTATAGAGGACCAGATGCTGCAAAATACTTCTTAAAAACGCATGCAGCAAGTGCGTAATGCTGTTCTAATAATCTAAACTTATCTGAAATCATAATGACGCCTGAAGACCAAGAACAGTATAAATCAGCCACTCACTGTTGGATTTGCGGATTAGACCTCTCATCAGACGCAGCGAATCCGACAGTAAGAGACCATGATCACATTAGCGGAAAGTTTAGAGGAGCAGCACACAGTAAATGCAATCTTCAACTAAAGTTTGATCCAGCGAAGTGGAAGCTGCCTATATTCTTTCACAACTTGCGAGGTTACGACTCTCATCTTATAATAAAAGCAGTAGACGACCCCTTCAGGGTAACATGCATTGCACAGTCATCGGAAAAGTACATGTGTTTCACTTTAAAATAACATGTCTTTTTATGACTCTATGCAGCACATGATGGGTTCATTAGAGTCACTAGCTATGTCCTTAAAGTCCTGCCCAATAACGGAAGAATATTTTGACCAACTCTTGTTAGAAAGGGCGTTTACCCTTATGAGTACATGAACAGTTGGGAAAGGTTTGACGAAGACACACTTCCTCCTAAAGTTGCGTTCTGTTCTAGTCTCAGAGGAAAGGAAATCAGCGATTCTGATTACCAGCATGCTCAAGATGCGTGGCAGAAGTTAGAGTGTAAAACGATGGGAGACTATCATGATGCATACTTGATGGCTGATACATGTTTGTTGGCGGACATTTTTGAAAACTATAGAAAGACCTGTATGAAACATTATAGCCTGGATCCCGCGCATTACATTTCTGCGCCCGGGATGAGTTGGGATGCTTTCTTAAAGTTTACTGGAGTACAGATTGATTTATTGTCTGATTTACCAATGATTCAGATGATTGAAAACGGATTGCGTGGAGGAATTAGTATGGCGTCGCATCATTACTGTAAAGCAAACAACAAATACCTAGATGATTATGATCCAAGTAAAAGGTCTAACTATCTCATGTATTTAGATGCAAACAATCTGTATGGATGGCTATGGCGCAATCACTTCCATTACGTAACTTTAAAATGCACACAGGCGACAATTTAAAAAATATTCAAAGAGCATTAAAGTGGTTGAGCAGTTTAGCGCCTGATCAACAGCGTGGTTTCATTCTAGAAGTTGACTTAGAATATCCTCAGGAACTCCATGATCTGCATAATGACTATCCATTAGCAGCAGAAAGTCTAAAGATGGCAAAAACAGAGCCGCCTAAACTTGTGCCTAATCTTCGTGGCAAAAAAAATTATGTCTGTCATTACAGACTTCTACAATTTTATTTAAGACATGGTTTAAAGCTAACAGTAGTTCATCGTATAATTTCTTTTGATCAAGAACAGTTCATGAAACCATACATCATGAAGAACACTGATCTTAGAACTAAATCCACAGATGCTTCAGAAAAAGACTTTTTCAAACTGATGAACAACAGCTGTTTTGGAAAGACTATGGAAAATCCACACAAGCGTAAAGATGTCAGATTGGTCACCAGAGAGAACGAAGCAATTAAGCTGACTTCAAAACCTATTATCAGGACTTTAGAAGATTTCATGATCAGCTTTTTGGCATAATGATGAAAATAAGAAAGTCAAATTGGATAAGCCCGTTTTATTGGGTTTACTGTTTTAGAATTATCAAAGCTTTTGATGTTAGAATTTCTTTATGACTACTTTAAGCCCTTGTATCCTGAGTCCAGTGTTACTTTACACAGATACAGACAGTTTTGTTATAGATATCCCTACTGAAGATATCTATAAAGACATGGAAATAGAAGTAGCTAAAGGGCATGCGGGATGGTACGACACATCTGATTATCCTAAAGATTCGCCTTTGCATTCAACCGTTAACAAGAAGGTTTTAGGAAAGATGAAGGATGAATTATCTGGAGGGGTGATCAAGGAGTTTGTTGGGTTAAGGTAAAAATGTACAGTGTTTCGTGTCAAGAAAAAACCATCAAAAAAGCAAAGGGGATATCTCGCAGTGTTGTGCAGTCAAGCATATCCCATGACAACTACAAAGAAGCATTGTTTGACAATAAGACTTTTCATCGTGACAACGTAAAACTACGATCTAATCTACATGAGATCAACACAACTGTTGTAACAAAGAAGTCATTAGATAGAACAAACACAAAACGTGTGTTTGTTAAACCAGAGTTTTCATATGCAATTGGGCACTGGAGAACGGCATAAGTATATACGTTCTTCGCCCTCGGGTTCATATTTTTCCTTAACTTTATCTATAAGCTCAATCATATCGTAATCCAATTCATCCAAATTTTTTCTCATGTTTGCTTGATGCGTTCGAATTTTTTTTATTATTTCAAGATATTCTTTATCCCATAATTGATAATCAAAATTTGGGATTTTGGGCGGTAGGTGATCTGGATGCATTGCCATGCACCGATGAATCCTCGCAAATGTTTCCCTAATAGCAGAACTCGTATCATATGATTCTCGTATCAATTCTAAGGTCTTTTCCTTTATCATTCTTGTTTCGTTCTGTGCTTCCTTCTCCATTTTAAACTAAAATATATTTACGTAAATCAATAAGCGGAACTGTGTCTGGTGGGATTATCTGCAGTTCTTCCTTCACAAAAGATCTTTGAGGAGCTGGTTGTTTTGTTGTGTCAGTTTCTCGTAAATAATACACGGGCGGATTCATTTTTACAATTCTTTTTATTTCATATGGATCAACACTCCAAACTGGATCGGTTGCCCTGATGCGAGTGTCCCTTCTGCTTCCCCCGGTAAATAAAGGTACCTTACTTTTAAACCAAACGGTAATAGTTTGCTGGTTGTATGGAGTCTTCAACAGCATTTATTGTTTGTTTTTTGATTGCTTGTACTGGTTTTAGACATTTAAATTCTTCATTATTCATTGCGCGCAAAACTGAGGGCAGTCTTCTAACCCATTCTGTGTTGCGAGAACTGTCAATCAGCTCTCTGTGATACTGGAAGGAAAAAAGTCTTTCAGATAACTGTTTGTTAAAGTTTTCAACCAAAGCCTGTGATCTGTGAACTCCTGGAATGCCTCTTTTAATGGTAACTCTATGTTTTAACAATAATTGATTCACTTGGCCTTTAAATTCTTTTCCATCATCGACTTGAATCATGCGAGGATAAGTTATGGGGCCTCGTTGGTATATTAGTTGTATGGCAACAGCAACAGCAGAAGCACTCTTTTGTGTTAATGGTTCGCATCTTTGTATCTTGAAGCTATGTCAATGACTGTGAGTGTGTACTTAAATCTTTCTCGTCTAATCGTATCATGGGGTAAATATAGAAGATCCATTTGATGGGTGTCGTTCGGTATTGTATTCACAAAGTGTGGTCTCTGTATTCGTCTAGGCGCAGGTAAATAAATTTGCCAAATCGCTTGTTTAGATAACCATTCCTTTGCTGTTTGTTCGCGGACTCCTGCTGCTTGGCTTAGCTTTTTTATTGCCGTGATTCCCTTCCAATATCCTTTTGGCGAATAATAGATTTTGTTCATTTTTATTCAGCCAATATTATGCGCAACAAAATACACAACGGTCATACCAAAGACGATAAACACGATTTCTTGCATCTTTTGTTTTTCTGATGGTTGATAAAAGTCACTGAATTTTGGTGGGGGCAATGTCTCGATTGGTTTGCCTGTTACAAGATAATATTCTTTTTATTGCCTGGTCAACGTCTTTAAATGTGTAAGCTGCATGTCCCTGTTTTTTCAGTTTGTCGTTAATAAAATCTAACTGCTCAATTCTCTGCTTTTCATAGTAATCTTGTGCCGCGGCTAGTTGCTCCATAGCTTTGTTATGTCTTTTTCTCTCGCCGTCATCCCGCAGTTTACTAAATGCGTAATTACTTCCGCTAAAAGCAAGCGCATTCACTACTGCGCCACCTGTCATCATTACGAGTGAAGCCATTTTTATAAATGTATTTTTTTTTAATTTTACATATTGATACTGTCAGGAATTATTCCTTGCTTAACTAGAAAATCTTTCGTAGCAAATGAAGCTGTAATAACAGCAATTAGCTTTGCTGAATCCTCAAAGTCTAGTTTGCCAAGATCTGCTGGTTTAATTTTTAACAAGCTTTTACCAAGCATCGTGTATCCTACACTTAGGCCTCCAATAACAGCAGAATGGTATACAAGGTTGGTAACAGTTTTTTTGGTGCTCATTTTTAAAAAATAAAATAATTATAATTAATAAAAAACATGAACATGCGATGATCTACTACAGCTACAGGGCAGCCTAAACCCTTTCCCGAACTTATGATTACAAATGATCAAGTTGATGACCAAGCTATTATGCCAAAAAAAGAAAGGCTGTATTCTTTGGCAGCATGTGGAAAACAAAACAGTTCCTCGGAAATGAATTCAGCATAGAACAGATTCAACAAATGTCGCCACAAGACTTTGTAAAGTATCATAACAGGTATGAAGCACAACTAGGATCAAGAATGGTAAAAAGTGTCGGGCAAACGGTTCTTAGTTTGTACACTAAACTAGTAAGTAAATTTGCGCCTATTGATTCTGAACAAGACTTTATGTATGATTTAATGCAGGATCCAGTTTTAACAAAGTCATTAGAGTCTCTAGGGTGTGATCTGTATTACAGATTTGGAACATTATTATCGCCGCTAATCATGGGATTAATTACTTTTAATCATATAGATTTTGTTTCCCTAAAAAATGACCGAGCCAGAAAATCAGCAGAATCAGAAAACATTGAATCAGGTGGAGAAAGTGACCAGTAAAAAGCCTCCTAATCCTGGGCGCGTTGCAGCAGGCAAAAGAGTAGCAGAGTGGAACAAACAAAGAAAATTACAGTTACAATCACAGATTATAGCCCATAATGAAAAAGTGCTAGAGCCGCAGCCAGTTGTTTCAACGCCAGCTATAAAAACACCAGAACAAGATGATTCAAGACATACAACAACAACTGGGTTGCCTACACCGCCAAAGTCTTCATGGAATTTTCTTAAAGCAATTGTCATTTTTGGTGGCATTGCTGCTGGGGGTGGTTATTACGGTTATAAAATATATAAACAACGACACCAAAAACCGAAGCAGTCAAAAAAATCTCAACCACTAAATACAGAAGCCGAACAAAAAAGCATGCCAAAACCGCCAACAACAAAGATCATTTTGATCCATTTCAGATGGAATAATACTTTAAGAACTTAATAAATAATTATAAGTTGACTTGAATAAGAACTTGGTTGTACTTAGAGGATGACTTAAGTTATGATCTTGGGATGACTTGAGTAAGAACTTAGAAGTTACTTGGGGATGACTTGAGTAAGAACTTAGAAGTGACTTGAGGATAACTTGAGGATGACTTGAGTAAGAACTTAGAAGTGACTTGAGTAAGAACTGAGGATGACTTAAGGACGACTTGAGGACGACTTGAGTAAGAACTTAGAGGTGACTTGGGGTAACTTAAGTTAAGAACTTAGAAGTGACTTGAGTGTGTGCATGCGTGGGGTGGGGGGGCGGGGTGGGGTGGGGTGGGGGGGTGCGTGCGTGTGTGTGTGTGCGCGCACCTTTGATTATTTATAAGAAACAAATTATAATAATAAACTTACCTTAAATGTCTTGTGAATCCTCTGCTACATCCCATTGAGTGTTTAATTCATCAAGAGCAGCTTTCAATTTTGTTTCTTTATCAGTCAATGATTTTAATTTTTGTCCTTCTAGTTTTCCCTTTCTTCTTGTTTCACTCTTTGTTTCTTTATCTTTCTCAACTCTTTTTTCTTTTTCACTATTTGCTCTTCCAAATGTTCTTTTTTAAATGGAATACTGGCCAAAAAACTTTCAACAGTTTCTTGGTGTTCCCGATGTTGTTGCCTGATCCGACATTTTGAAACTAACTGCATGTCTCCAAGAACACGTAACTATAAACAGTGTCAATACCTTTTTTATATGTCAACAGCAAGAAATAATGTTACCGCTCAAACCAAAAGTAAATGGGTTGCACAGGTAGAAATATGTCACAGAACTTGCTTTGGCATATATTCTTTAAGCGTGCACGCGCGATGAGCGGGCAGCCAACTGAAGGTAAAGAAAGTATGTAGCATTGTTTGGTTGTTGGCATTGACAATAATTGACTGTGTGCTGTGTTCTGTGTGAACGAAGACCTCATGTATGTGCCAAGTCGTAAGACCCTAGCATAGAAGAGCATAAATTAAGTGATCGGGTGTCAGCCTAATGACGGGTCTCTTAGCTCCGCCGCTGCCTCGTGTCTGTCTGTCTGTTATGCAAAGTTGTGTAAACTTATAAACATATAATGTAGGAAGAAACTAGCTGGAATAAGTGTGTGGATTTTATGTCAGAAATATAACTCCGTTTTAAAAGACTTTAGAGATCAGTTAAAGACTGTAGTTTTATTTCACATGAAAGACAGAGACGCATTTGATGAATGTATGCGTGAAATGATGTTATTGAAAATGATCAGGAAAAACACAGGATTAAGCAAAAACTAAAATCTGAAAAGTTTAGTAAATTAGTATTGAAAACAGACAATCCTACACAGTATGCATGTTTGTAGGGTTTACTAGGAGAGAACTATAAAATGCCAATTCCTAGCTCAACGCCCGAAACTGGTTGAGGGCGGTTGAGCTAGAATTGGCATTTTATAGTTCTCTATTGTCCCTACAGCATACACAGATAAGCGTTCATGTTCTTGTAGTTTCGATGAACGACGTTTCCACGCTACATAGAATTGTTCCTACAGCATACACAGATAAGTGTTCATGTTCTTGTAGTTTCGATGAACGACGTTTCCACGCTACATAGAATTGTTCCTACAGCATACACAGATAAGCGTTCAGGTTGTAGTTTGATGAACAGCGTTCCACGCTACATAGAATTGTTCCTACAGCATACACAGATAAGCGTTCAGGTTGTAGTTTGATGAACAACGTTTAGAGAGGGTGAAGAAGAGGGAGAAGGGGGAGCAGGAGGAGGAAGAGGGAAGAGGAGGAGGAGCGGAGCAGAAGGAGAAGGAGAAGGGGGAGGGAAGAGATGGTAGGAGGAGGAAGAGGAGGACGACGAGGAGGAGGAGGAGGTGGAGGAGGAGGAGGAGGAGGAAGTGGTGGAGGAGGAGGAGGAGGAAGAGGAGGAGAAGAAGAAGAGGGAGGAGGGGGAGAGAGGAGGAGGGGGTAAGAGGTGGTAGGAGGAGGAAGAGAAGGAGGGAGGAGAGAAGGAGAGGCAGGTGGAGGAGGAGGAGGAGAAAAGAGGAGGATGCGAAGACGAAAACAAGAACAAGAAAGGAAAATGAAAGAAAGGAGCAGGAAGAGGAGGAGAAGGAGGGGGGAAAAGAAAAAAAAGAACAAGAAAAAAAATGAAAAAAAGAGGAGGAGGAGGAAGAGAGGAGGAGGAGGAGGAAGAGAGGAGGAGGAGAGGAGGTTTCACCAGAGAGAGAGAGAGACACACACACACACACACACACACAGACACTTAGACAGACAAACAGACAGACAGAGACAGAGAGAGAGAGAGAGGGAGAGAGAGAGAGAGAGAGAGAGAGAGAGAGAGAGAGAGAGACAGACAGACAGACAGACAGACAGACAGACAGAGAGAGAGAGAGACGGACAGACAGACAGACAGACAGACAGACAGACAGACAGACAGAAAAACAGACAGACAGAGAGACAGAGAGAGACAGAGAGAGAGAGAGAGAGAGAGAGAGAGAGAGAGAGAGAGAGAGAGAGAGAGACAGACAGACAGACAGACAGACAGACGGACGGACAGACAGACAGACAGACAGACATAGAGACGGACAGACGGACAGACAGACAGACAGACAGAGAGACGGACGGACAGACAGACAGACAGACAGACAGACGGACAGACAGACAGACAGACAGACATAGAGACGGACAGACGGACAGACGGACAGACAGACAGACAAACAGACAGAGAGACGGGACAGACAGACAGACAGACAGACAGACAGAGTACGAATGCTTACAGTGTGAGACACTAGGCCCTTTCAGTCAGGACAGGGATGGCGAAAGGGAGGGGGGGCGGTCAAAACTGGACACTCACAATTATGAGAGGTCCTGACATAAGCAATCCACGGTCTGCACACATCACGGCAATGACACATCATGGCAATGACACATCATGGCACATCATGGCAATGACACATCATGGCAATGACACATCATGGCACATCACGGCAATGACACATCATGGCAATGACACATCATGGCACATCATGGCAATGACACATCATGGCAATGACACATCATGGCACATCACGGCAATGACACATCACGGCAATGACACATAATGGCAATGACACATCATGGCAATGACACATTATGGAAATGACACATCACGACAATGACATATCAAGGCAATGACACATCATGGCAATAACACATTATGGTAATGACACATTATGGCAATGGCACATTATGGCAATGACACATCACGGCAATGACATATCACGGCAATGACACATCACGGCACATCACGGCAATGACACATTATGGCAATGACATATCATAGCAATGAGACATCATGGCAATGACACATTATGGCAATGACACATCATGGCAATGGCACATCTCGGCAATGACACATCACGGCAATGACACATCACGGCAATGACACATTATGGCAATGACACATCACGGCAATGAACATCTCAGCAATTACACATCATGGCAATGGCACATCATGGTAATGACACATCATGGCAATGACACATCATGGCAATGGCACATCTCGGCAATGACACATCTTGGCAATGACACATCACGGCAATGACGCATCATGGCAATGACACAACACGGCAATGACACATCACGGCAATGACACTTCATGGCATTGATAAGGAAGAAGAGAAGGAGGAGCACAAGGAGAAACAGAAGGGTAAGGAAGAAGAGAAGGAGGAGAGCAAGGAGAAACAGAAGGGTAAGGAAGAAGAAGGAGGAGGAGAGCAGGAGAAACAGAAGGGTAAGGAAGAAGAGAAGGAGGAGGAGAGCAAGGAGAAACAGAAGGGTAAGGAAGAAGAGTGTCACGGACAAAAAAGAAAAGCTGTAATTGTGGTCAGTCGCCAGCCAGTGCAATTGGACATAAGTTCCAAACTCAAGCATCCTGGTTTCCAGGCAGACGACTTCATGTGTCGCGTCAGCCAATTAGGCACAGCGAGGAGGCTATTTTCTAGTCCTTCGCGGAGACGGCACCGTCCTGCAGACAGACTGAGTGGCTTGACCAACGTCTGAATAGGTCTGGCCAGACGGATCTCTATGTCTAGGTCAGACTGATACAGCTAATTTACAAGACCAGTGCCCACAGTTAAGTCAGACGTCGCCGGTTAAAGTAGGAAGGGGGAGGTATTGTGTAGTGGGGGTGAAACCAAGTTAATTAATTAAATGACCCATTAACCACCACAGAGAGCAAGGCCGGTAGATGTGACTTTGATGATTTGCATGTCCAATGAAATTAGAGGGGAGGTAACCTCGATACAAGGCGGGGAAAATACTGACCAATGGTGCTCACTCTTTTGACAGGTAGGAACAGGATAAGAAAGCTATGGGAGCGGGAGCAAGGGAAAAGAGGTGAGGAAAAAAAAGAAGAGGCAGAGAGAGAGGTTCTGGGAGTAGGCTCTGTACGAAAAGGAAGCAGAGAGATGAGGGAAGGAGTGAAGAGAACCGAGTTGAAGCATTAGCACCATATAGAGTCTGCAGAGGAAGGACTAAGGAGAGATGTTGAGAGAGAGAGAGTTGCTAATCGATGAAGAGGAAAAAAAAAGAAAAAAAAAAAGGAAAAAAGGCAATTATGTCCATTTGATAGAGCAGACTAGAAGAGAGAGAGTGCAATGCGTTAGTGCAGGAAGGAAGAAAGGAGAACAGATCAATGTCTGGTAGTCACTATTCAATTTGAACCGGGTTCAACCTCATACCTGGCAGCGCCACTTTCATCAGGCAGAACCACAGGCCAACGCCAGAAACCTGACCAGTGCCAGCAGTCCAACCTGACCAGTGCCGGCGGTCCAACCTGACCAGTGCCAGCAGTTGTGTCGCGACTGGTGTTTGTGAAAGTGACAGTAAAAAAAGAAGAAAAGGAAAGACAGTGATTCGTAAATAGTTTAAGATCACCTGGCCAGGTAAAGTAGAAAATCTATTTATACCCGGGTTAGTTATGATGATTTAGATAAATGGTTTTGTGAAGTTCAAGGAAAGAGAGAATGTTTTATTTTGTTTGACTCCATGCGCATTGATGTTTTTTTCCCATGATTATGTGTAGTAAAGTTATAGACCTGTTGTTGTTGTTGTTGTCGTACCCTGGCTAAAAGACTCCAGGGATCATCCAAACAGCCGAAGTACTTGAACACTATGGTACAAATGCATCAGCTGGGGATGAGAACATTACGTGTGTGACCGTTTTTGATTACCCCGCCACATGGGCATCCACACTCCGACTTCAGGGGATTTTAGAGACTGATAATGTTATGCTAGGAGCTTGTCACGACTGAAGACAATCCCGCATAACTATGCAGAGCATAACAACATTTTGATGTAGCCTTGGTGTTCTAGCCTATGTCAATTAGCCTGACACAGCCTTAAGCCCAGGCAGAGTTATAGACCTTACTAGTGGTTTGATTTGACGAATGCATGATATATGAATGAGATTGTAAGCAAGCTGTGGGTGTGTTTGGGCTGTGCGCTAGTCCTTCCTCCACTGACATACCCCGAGGTGACAATTTATTGGCGAGCTTGCCAGGATATTCTGGCCCATTTATTATAATTGTTCAACTTCTCAGAGAGGAAGCTGGGTGGGATTCAAGTATTGTAATCCTAAGGCAAGGTAGTGTCTTACTGTATGTTTCCAAGATAGTTAAATACTAGGCTTGGCATTGCTTCAAGATAGTTAACACTAGGCTTGGCATTTCAGCCCCAGAGTACTTATTTCGCACAGATTGCCTATATTCGTCTCATAGTTGGGTCAGGCGCTAGGCGTCTTATAAAACTAATTACGTTGTCCCAAGCTAATATTATATTCATAGGATTGTGCTATTACGTCACTCGTGTCAGTAACACCAGTTTGGCTGTCGTAGTAATAAAATCTGTTCAAAA
>JAFLJL010005194.1:15260-36104 GCA_018398815.1 Conus ventricosus
GCGAACGATTCCTACAGCATACAAGATAAGCGTTCATGTTTTGTTGTTTCGATGAACAACGTTCCATGCTACATAGAATTGTTCCTACAGCATAACAGATAAGCGTTCAGTTGTTGTAGTTTGATGAAAACTTTTCCATACTCAAGATTGTTCTACAGCATGATAAGCGTTAGTTCTTGTAGTTCGATGAACGACTTTCACGCTACATAGAATTGTCCCTACAGCATACACAGGGAAGCGTTCATGTTCTTGTAGTTTCGATTAACGACGTTTCCACGCTACATAGAATTGTAGAGAACTATAAAATGCCAATCCTAGCTCAACCGCCCTCAACCAGTTTCGGGCGGTTGAGCTAGGAATTGGCATTTTATAGTTCTCTCCTAGTAAACCCTACAAACATGCAACTGTGTAGGATTGTCTGTTTTCAATACTAATTTACTAAACTTTTCAGATTTTAGTTTTTGCTTAATCCTGTGTTTTTCTGATCATTTTCAATAACATCATTTTCACGCATACATTCATCAAATGCGTCTCTGTCTTTCATGTGAAATAAAACTACAGTCTTTAACTGTTCTCTAAAGTCTTTTTAAAACTGAGTTATATTTTTGACATAAAATCCACACACTTATCCCAGCATGTCTTCCACTGAAAGCCAGTTTTGATAAAGTGTTTCTCTTTTTAACTATGTATCTTTCTGCCGAACACTCATCTATAATAAATAGTGTCTGCGTTCCTTCAAACAGTCTATAAAAGTGTTCTAAACACTCACTCAGTTTATTGCTAGGATCAACTAAATATATGTCATCATCTGTCCATATAAACCTTCTATCATTATATGCTTTGTTCCATTTAAGTGTTGGGCAGAAAATTACTATATGATCAAAATTATAACGATAAACTGTTTGTAATAGGTCGAGGATAAATATTGTTTTTCCACAACCAGTCTGTCCACAAATCAGTGAACAATGAGGGGTTTTTATCATAAAGTTTAACATCGGCATTGACACCAAAGTCGTCTGCTCCATAGTTTTATAACAGAATTTAATCTAATCCAGTTATTATGTTTATCATACTCTCCGTCAAACTTGTTCAGTATAATAAAACCCTATGAGGCCTAAATGTTTAAGATTAACCCAATTCAGTTCTGTAAGATTGTTTCTATTTAAGTCAACATTGATTTTGTTGCTTGTTGTTATGACCTAATATCCTCACCATTGTGAAGAACGACGATGGTAACTTTAAGACGTTTAACGTCTAGTTTTGCCAGCTAATATTAATTCTTTATAAGGACGTCACTAACGCCCACAACCCCATTCCTCTCCACATCTTTTAAGACAGAAATTTCAAATATCATTGTGAACGTGTCTCCTAATTTCCTATGTGGAAAGAACTGTAATTTTGTAGAAGCTTCCTTTAAAACCGTTTCTCTTCTGTGGAGGATGTACTGTTTATTCCATACGGCGTTATTTCAATCTCTTTCCGACTATTGTCCTCTGGCATAAGACTTACATGTAAAGGGCCAGAGTTGAATGCTTTCTGAAACTTTTTTGACGGCTAAAAAATGTAAATGGGGTTATGAATTCAAATTTTATGTCCATTCTAAATATGGTTCTAAGTGCCATTTGCTGTCAGGTTTTCGAACTATTTTATATTCATACTGGCCAGCATTATTTGCTTCTACATTGCGTAGTTGTTCTAGTTTAGGAAACTTTTTGTTGTCACCAACCTCTTTGCGTTTATAATCACCATCTTTAGTGTACTCAAAACCATACAAAGCGCCTATCTCACCGTTCTGTTCAAAGTCCGCAACGTATGCAAGGTCTTTTAATTCTAAGGTTATACCCTTACAGGCGCTAATGTAACTCCTGATTCTTCTGGCCCCCGCGACATTTTTTAGTACAACTTATTATTTTATTTCCAAAACAATGTGCAGGTTATCACATTTCACGACTTTCCCTGTTTTGTCTGCAATTGTTATATTAAAATGATCCGACCCTCCCACAAACTAATCTTTTAAACTGTAAATTAGGAATTGTATAATTTCATAATCGCAATATGCAGCTTTCCCCGATGGGACGAGCTCTTAAAACAGTTGAGGGCCTTCCATCATATAAGTTTTCATCAGTGCTCAGCTCGTCCAAATGAACATAGAGTAATGAATGTAATGCAAGATCGAGCGGATTTTCTCCCTCATAAGTAGTTTTGTTTGGTGTAACTCTAAATCTATGATTGTCAGCTGCAAAGCTACATTTTAGCTAGCTCTTTATCAAAATAGTAACCTACTTCTTCTTCAGGCTTGAATGTTAACATTGTTTTTAGATTTGCATTGTTAAGTTTGAGAGTAATGTCGAAGGTTACTCATTGTTTTTTGGGAGAAAAACCGTAAAAACCCATCAGGTATTGTTAATGGCAAATTTTGGGCCCCTGTTTTGTCATTTTCGAACTTATTTTTTTTCGATTCGTTATTTTAAACCCCATACAATTTTGAAAAATTTTTTCATGAAGCGAACCATTCTGGTTCCGCAATTGTTTCATGCTGTTCTAAAACGAAGGGGGGGACGGTTTGAGTTGTTTTTGTTCAAACATTTTTAAAACAAAATAAAATGAGTGATTCAAAATATAAAATTGCAAATATTCTTTTGGGGCCGCAACAATTTTAAATATAAAACTGTATTTTGCTTTCGTGACCGACTGAACTTTCAAGTAAAGGTGAGCCCTTTAAAGATTTTTAAACCCCCCTTTAGTAGAAAAAAACTCTGGAGAGCGTGGGAAAGAGAGTCTGAAGAGAACCCCCCTTCAAGAAGTGTTTGGGCCCTTATCTCTGAAAAATTAGGGGGGGGCCACCCCCGGTTCATGATCGGATGCCTCTGTGCCCTTTTTTTTCCCCATCTTGGGACGAGTGGGGGATTCGCCCCCTGCCCTTGGCTGTCATTTCTATTAATGCTCGCGTTTTAAACCCACTGAGCCAGGGAATGATATTGTGGGGAAAATTAACCCCTTATGAAGTTCACTTTTGTTCCCCCTTGCCAGACCCCTTGAGCACTTTCCCGCTTTGCCATTGCTTTCGGGGCTCGGGTTTTTTTCTTCCTGAAAATGAGAGCTTTTTATGAGGCTGTATGCAGACTTTCCTACAAATCCCTCTCCTTTTGAGGGGGTTTATGAACCCTTCTTCTCGGGCTTTTTGAATCAGCATTTTTCAGTTTGTGTTTTGAGCGCCTCCATTTGTTCTCTAGGCCGGAGTCGTCATGATCAGTGCTTGGGTTTGATTAGAGGGGGACTACTAGTCGGTTTATGCACTTTGCTGATGTCTTGGGTGTCTTCCTTTTGGGGGGTTGCAGTGACCCCCAGTATCTCCCCCACCCAGCGACTCTGCCGCTGTTCGAGGGCACTGTTGTTTTTGCCATTTTCGTTGCCGTGAGAATGTTGCGGGTGTTTTGGGCCTGTTTCCCCCTTTTGGGGTGTTGGTTCCCCAGACTTGTAAAATTTTTTGAGCATTGGTTTGTGCCCCCGTGTACTTCCCTTTGGGGCCAGGGCTACTTTACATGGTTTGGGGAACAGTCCACTGTTTGTTTTTCAGGCGGGGGGGGGCTGCGGTGTCTTTTTCCCCCCTTCAAGGTTTGATTTAGGGCAGAAGGTTTTGGATTTTGAGATAAAGTGATCTGAGGGGGGCCATGTGCCAATGTCTTTCCCAAGTTAGATTTTTTGGGTGCTTTTTCCCCACTTTGTCCATTGCCTTGGGGCCCTTGCGGATGCTTTTTGGAGTTTTTTTGGGTTTTCTTTTTTCATTCCTGAACATCATGTTTCTTTTGGTTTTTTCCCTTTGGCCTTTGCCCACTTTCAGTTTGGTCCCCCAGCCCTTGTTGTTGGTTGTGTGTGTTGTTTTTCCCCCTTACTTGGATTTTTTTGCGAACCTGCTTTGAATTTCCCATTTTCTGTTTCAGTGGGGTTGTTTGTTTACCCCCCTTGCCCTTGAGTCTCCGCATGTTTGAAGTTGATTTCCTGCTTTGTTTTTCCCCCGGGATGGTTTCCCCTGGTGTTTGAGCTTTGCTTGGCGCAGTCAGCGGAGTCAGTCAGACGGTGGGACCCCACCCATTTCCTGTAAAATTTTTGATTTGGCTTCATTGCCCCCCCATGTGTGGTGAGATGTGTATTCATCAGAGGCCATAGGGTTTGGTACCATGCACTGCGGGAACCCCAGATTTGTATTGCAGGGGCCCATGGTCAAGGGTTCCCCAGCCTTCTTCCGCCATTGTTGGTTTTTTTTTTGCTTTTTGGGTGCTTTCAGGGATATCATCCCATCTTCCAAGGCTCTTGACGGGGTTTTTCTGGTTTGGAATGTGGTTTGGAAAACCCTGAAGCCACGATTCGGCCATTTTCCCTTTTCCTGTGAGAGACCCCGTGATTCTTTGGTTGAACTTATTCTGGATGAGGAAAAAATGTCGTCTTTTCTCGGATGAATCACTGTAGTGTACCCATAAAGGCCCTTAGGGAGGCTTTGTATCCTCGAAAAGGTTGTTTGTTGGTTTTTTGTTGTGTTTAAAGATGATTATTGCGCCGACAGTATGGGGGAATTTTGCACCCATTGCAATCCCATTCCCCAAGTTGACCCAATCAGTTGTGTTTTTGGAGGCCGCTTGAGAAGCCATTGAAGTATTCTTGGTGGCGGATGTTCTTTGGCAAATGGTAATTAAGAGCAACGTATCATTATGGGGCACAGATCCATAGCTTTTGCCGATCAACCCACTCGCCCGGTTCTCTTTTTGTTTTTGCTTTTTGGTTGCGTCCGATTTTGGGGTTTTTAACCAGCAGCACGCCTGGGATGCCACCTTTCTGGACTGAAATCCAGATTTTTTTTTCCCTAGGTTTGGTCCCCTTTGTGCATGAAAAAAAAAGAAGTTTTCCCTTCGCTTCAGTAGGTATTCCCTGAAGGGTGATGTCACTTGGTTTTGCTTTTGGGGATGTACCCCCCTCCCCCGTATCCCGGGCCTGTTTTTTTTTCTCAAGCGATGCGCAGCTGTGGAGACCCCAGAATTGGGACATTTTTTTTTAAAGTGGAAAGGGTTTTCCCTTTTGGGGCCCTGGTGATGTTTGGGTTGGTTTTGTGACCCTTTTGATTTCCGCCAACGTTGGAGGTTGCATTAAAACGTTCCCAGGGGTTGGTTGGAAACCCCCGTTTGAGTCGGTGGTGCTTTCTCGTGGTCGAGTATTTTTTCTCAGATGTGCTAAGAATCTTTGTCCAACTTAGGGTCCAGATTTGGTGCCAAAACGTTTTTGGGAAAAACTGGAAGGGGTCTTAAAGAAGCGTTTTTTGTGTTTCTTTTTTTTGTCTTCCTTTTGCAGTTTCCCGTTTGTGAGGGCCTGTTTTTTTTTCCAGGTTTTCCCCAATTTTTTTCCAAGTTGTTTTCCTTTTTCGTGGGCTTTGCTTTTGAGGTTGTTTTTGGGCTCTGATCTTGTCCATCTTTTTTGGGTCTGGTTTTTTGAGGTTTTTTCTTTTTGGGTAGTTTTCTCCTGGCGTTTTCTAATGGGGATACCAATGCCCCCATATGGGGCTTTTTGTGTTCCAGGTGTTTTTCCCCTATCAGTGATCGATTTTTTTGGCGTTTTTGCACCCGTTTCCCCCCAATTTCGTTTTTTTGCTGTGGGGTTTTGAGTTTCGGCCCCGGGGATCGGGGCCTGTGAAAATTTCTCCAAAAAGCTGGATGTCCTTCCCCTGGGGTTTAAATTGTTGGTCTTCCGGTTTTATTGCTGATGCAGTGCGCTGTGTTTTTCAGATGGGGTCTTCAAAATTTCCATTTTGTCCGGGGGTCTTCATCCCCCGGGGGGGGAAACTTTACAAACACATGTTTTCCCATTTGGGTCCTGTTTAGTCCGTTTGGGTTTTGCAGTCGTTTTTTGGTTGGCCCCAATGGATTAAATTCTTCCCCCTTTCGGTGAACCCGGGGAGCATCTTTTCCTTTTATTTTTGTAGCACTGTTTAAGGCAAAGGGGGGGCCGAAGACCCCTGGTTTTGGGTTTTCCCCAGTTCCCCCGGTCTTTCCCGGTCGCCCCGTTTTTCCAACAGGGTTTTACCCATGCATCAGTAGAAGAAACTGTGGGGGGGGCAGCAGAGAGTCTCGAGAAAACCCCCCTTCAAGAAGTTTTTCGGCCTTATCTTGACTTTTGGGGTTTGGGGCCACCCCCGGGTTCTGGACTCCGGATGTTTGTCCCCCTTTTTTTTTTCCCCCATCTTGGGGACCCCATGGGGGGTTTCGAAATGCCCCTTGGCAGTCTTTTTTTAATGACCGCCTTTTCCCCACGACCCCCGGGGAAACCCTGATATTTGTAGGAAAATTAAGCTTATGAAGTTACTTTTTGTTCCCCTTGACAGTCCAGCTGGCCCCTCTCTCCCCCTTCTCCATGCTTTAGGGCTCTGGTTTTTTTTTCCCCTGCAACTGGAGTGTTTATGGGCTGTATGGCTTTCCCTAAAAACCCCCTAGTCATTTTTGCGTGGGATTTGCTGTAGCCTTCTCCCCTCAGGCTGTTTGCCAGATCAGCATATTTTTCATTTTGTGATTTGAGCTGCCCCCATTTTTTTCTTATGGCCCCTGAGTCGATTATCAGTGCTTGGTTGACTTAGAGTGGATCTATGTTGGTCTATGCCACTTTGCGTTTATTTGGGGTGATTTCCTTTTGGGGAGGTTGCAGTGCCCCCCAGTCATTCCCCCACCAGCGCTCTGCCTGATGTTTGAGTGGAGTTGTTTTGGGCCCCTGTTTGTGCTCTGCCGTGAGAATTTTGGGGGTGCTTTTGGGTTGTTTTCCCCCTTTTGATTAAAAAAAGACTCATCCGAAATTTTGGGGTTTAGTCATCGAGCAGTTTATAAACCCATTTAAAAATTTGTTTTTTTTTTTTTTTTCAAAAAACTGGGTTGGAGTTTTCGTATGTGTTTTTAAAAATACCCTGATTTTGGTGGGTCAGTGTAAAGTTTATTTCTTTACAACTTAGACGTATTTTGATGAACTGAAAGCCCTTTACCTAATGAAAAAACGTTAACCCATTCAGCAAAGAATAGACATAAAGGGGTTTTAAAAGGTCGAAACGAATTCAATTAATTTTAAAGAAGATTAAGACAAAAGTTGGATCTTAATCAGGGGTTAGGCACCCTTTTTTTGGGGGCTGCACAGAAAGTATAATATGTGGAATCCCCTTAAATTCTTTCTTCAGGCACAGTGTTCACCTAGGGCCCATAGAGCAAGAGCATAAAACAGCATGGAAAAATTTATTTAGCCTTCAAAAGGGCCAAATTAAACCCCAAAACTAAACGACTCTTTGTACTTCTTTTGGGGTTTTTGCGGGTTCGAAAGCAAAAAAGGATCGGCATAATGATCCTTCTACGGCTTTGACCAAAAAAAAAATTACTAGAAAAATTTTAGAGGGCGCTTTTTTTACTTTGTTTCCCTTCAGTATTAAAAGGTACCAAAATGTTTTCATACGCAAGACAAAAGTAGCTTTGCTTTTGGGCCCCTGGTTTTCATGCTCCTTCTGCCCTTGGCCCCAGATAGGAATAAAAATAACTACAATAATAAACCCTTGTGGAGGAAATGAACAGAAAGTGGAAAAAAAGAAAAAAATTTCTGGCAGTAATATTGCAAGCAGTAAAAAAAAAAGTCCCCCCCAAGAAAAAAGTCATCCAATTTCCCCAAAGGCCCCAAGCCAAGGCCTTTGAAGATGCGGACTTTTTTCGCGATGACAAAAAAATAATGACATGTTAGAAAAGACAGCATTTTTTTTGTATTAATGGCCTGGATTATTGTCTTTTCTTACAAAAAAATTAAACTTTAAAGAGAACAAATGACAAAAGTGCTCGGCCATAAAGCCAATACTTTGTTTGCAGTAGAAAAAAGCAGTAAAAACACCCTAATACCCCGGTAAAGGCCCAGGGGCTTTACGGCTCATTTTTTTTAATAAACCGAAAGTGATAAAGGGTTTTTTTTTCCCCATGTTTACAGGCGGTGATGGAGGCGATGGCGTGGGGACTGGGCTTGACCCCGCCCCCCTGTAATACCCAACACGGTTTACTTTTTGCAATCAAGGTGTTATAACGTTGTAATGTGAACCTTGCTCTCAAAACCCAGTGTTTTTTTCGTTCTGCTAGGTTGTGTTTCTTTAAAAAATTTTTTGGGTTTGTTTTCTTTTTCTGCTCACTTGGTTGTATTTTTCCCGGTTATTAGACAACATTCTGTCTTGCGTCTTTCTTGTTCAAGGTATTTGTCTTCGGGTTTTCTTTTTTTAAACAGCCCCTAAGTTGGGTCATTAGTAACGAGTTTTTCTTTTTCTTTTTTTTTCCCCTCATCTTTTTTTATTTTTGCTAAATTGTTTATTAATTCGCCTGGAAGGGTTTTTAAAGTCGATCAAGGCCCTCTATTCTCGCTGGGCAGCGGGGCATTAAATTTTTTTTAAGTTTTTTCTTCGGAAAAAATGGTTTCTGCTTGCATTTTTTGTTGTTGTTTGACTTAAATCTTGAATTTCCCATGTTTTGTTTTTGGTTATTTTTGGGGGAGTTTTGCGGGGTTTTTTGAAGTTTGAACTGCGTCCTATTTTTTTGGGTTTTTAGAAAGCCAAGGCGTTTGATCTTTCCCCTTAAGTTTTTGGTTAATTGTACTAAATAAAAACTTTAATGGGTCTCGTTCTGTGTAAGGGGACCGTTCTCTCGATTGTCTTTCAATCAAATGGCCACCTCAAATTTCAAAATCGGGTTAAAATTGGGGGTTTTAGGCCAAAAACTTTTTTTTTAAAAGCTTCCCCCTTTCTTCTGTTATTTCCCGCTTTCTGCTAATTAAACGCAATGGCGCGGGGGTTTGTGTAAAAAGGGTTCATTTCACTATGTCCCCGGGATCAAAAAATCATAATTTTTCACTTAAATTTGATTTTTTTAAAATAATTAATTTTTTATTTTGTTTTCAAAAAAATGTCAAAGCATAGGGTTTAAATTTCTTGACCCGATAGAAACTAAAAGACCCCCTGGGTTGGGGGGAAAAAAAACGGAATTTTCTTTTCCCAAAAAAATCCTTTATTGAGCGATAAAATTTTTAGTAAAATTTCCCCGGCCTAGGAGAGATGAAGTGTTGTGAGGTCTGCGAACTTACTTTAAAAATAGAATCGAATCGAAACGCCCCCCCCAAAACGGACGTTGTCCAGAATCTGGACGGGCAATGTTAACAATTTTTCTAAAAAACTTGGGGGGCAAAAAATTTTTTCTTTACAAAATGCAACTTTTTTTAAATTATTTGATCTATGGCAAACGGAGAAAGGGCTGATCTTGCGTTTTTAAATAGAGGATTAAAACAATAATAGGCCCCAAATGAAACTAGACGGCAAAAAGTATGTGGCTGTAAATTTTGGTATGGAAATCGCTTTTCTTTCCCCTTAGATTTTGGTTGTTAAAAGCGCATGGCCCCATACTTTCAAGGAGCTTTTAAAGACGATTGATTGAAAAATTTTAATAAATAAAAACGCTTTTCAGATCATCAACCCGAAGCAAAGTACGATTTCTGCTCCGATTTGATTTTTAGCCCAAATTTAGAGGTGATTGAGAAAAAATATCGGCAAAATTAGAAATATTTTACGAAAGATGATTCATATACAACATACCCCAGAAGAAGCCGACGCTTTTGGGATTTTATTTTGTGTGCAGCAAGATCGTTAAAGGTATTTTATTTTTGGATAAGAACCTTTCAAAAGAGGAAGTGAAAAGTTTTAAATCCAAAAATAACGAAAAAAATGTTCGATTGGGGTAGTCTAAAAATCTCGCTGGGGGCTTAGATTTTATCGCATTTTGACGAAATAAAAAAATTTTGGGGGTGGGGGTGTGAAGTAAAACATAGCCCTTGTGTCTAAAGTTACCCCTTTAAAATGTTAGACTCGATGATTATTTAAAAACGAAAATAGGTTTGGATTGCAAAGGTGACGGGTAATCGTTGCATGAAGGGCAAAAGGGTTTAAAGAGTAATAAACATTAAAATTGATAAAAGAAAAGATGGCGAAAAACCCAAATTAATTTGTTTTTAATATATGATGCGAGCTGAATTTTCAAGATAACAAAATTAAAAGATATAACATAAAAATTATTTTTATTTTAAAAAAAGTGTTGTTAGTTTTACCCAAAGTGCCTCGCCCCGGGTCCCCAAAGAAAAGGGGTAGTGGGGCAGCTCTGCTGCTTAAAAACCCCCGACAAAAAAACCTTAGATTAAAAAACATTACGCAAATGCAGCAAGTACTAGGAAGCCCTTTCAAAATACAGCAACCAAAACAAAGGATTCTGCTGCCTTAATGCTGTTACTATTTTAAATTTGGGAGCTCGACTATAAGTGCTGTTTCGCGGGAAAAGTGTAGTCTTTAAAAAGGGGCGTGGTGCCCCCGCAGTTACTCTAGGGGGTTTGTTTTTAAACCCTTTGGGCCCTGTGTTCATTAGCTGTAAGTGTGTAGCAAAAAATTAAAACTATACCCCAAAAGCACACGCTAGGTTAAAATAAAAAACAGCTAAAACTTAGTTCATTCAAAGACAATAAATAAAGCGCTAGTTGACTCAAACATCCGGATGAAAAATATATCGTTTTGATCTTAAAAAAAGGCAGGGCATTTTTTTCTCAAACCCACCCGAGCGATAAAAAAGGAATGTTTAAAAAAGTAAACGAAAATTTAAAAATTGTTCTAAAAGCTCCATTAACAACATAAAAAGGGCGTTTTATTTTTTTAGGTCCAAGCAAAAAGACCGTTGTATTTATTTGATTAAACGCTTTGGAGGGGCCCTGGAGTCGATGTCGTTGTTTTTTTTTAAAATTTTAAAAAAAATAGTTTCGTTGAAGAAAACTTAAAATGGTAAATATAAGAAGGGCCCGAGAATTTTTTTGAAGGAATGCTTAAGGGAGGGGCGTTTGCAAAAGCTTTAAAAGATATTAAATTTGAAGTCATTATCCCGCAAACTAAGGCAAAGGTTTTTCTGCTATTTTCAAGTTCCAGGTAAAATAACAATAGCCGCGTTAAAGTTGTTGCTGTTTTTAAAGACTATTTAAAAATAATGAAAAATCTAGAAGTCTGGGTCTGATAAACAACAGACTATTCTTTTCATAAAGACTTTAACCCCCGGGTTGGGGGAGACCAATTGCTTAACAGTTTGGAGCCGCTGAAGAAGCCAAATGAGAGGCTTTGGTTTTCGGGGCGAAGTCTGAGCGTTAAAAAGGCTAAGTATGAGCCAAATTTTAGGAAGTCTTGCATCCCCTACCCCCGATTAGTGCAAAAGGCAGTTTAAACATAAAAAATTTTCAGACAACAAAAAGTTTTTGTGGGTGTTCTTGAGGCTTCATTAGTCCCCAAAAAAGCAGAGAGGTGGCTAATAGCCTTACTCAATGATTTTAACTTTAGTGGAATTCTTTTTTTTAGGTAGATCAAATTGATCAGTTTGAAGAACAAATCAAAACCCAAAGACTGTTAAAGTATAATGGGCTGAGGAAAAAAAAAATTTGGTGCCCCATTAGAGTGTCTAAAGACAGCCCAAAAATAGACGATCCAGAAAAAGCCATGTGGATTACTTTTAAAGTCTTCGCCCAAAAGGGTTGTCTAACATTAACATTTTGCGCCCCAAAAAGTTACTAAAAGAACTTTAAAAAAAGGGCACAAACAAGATTTTGTAGAAAATGTTTACAAGAAATTCTCCGTCAAGCCGCGCTTGAAAATTAAACATTGTGATAGCCCAGTTGGCTGTAGCGAAAAATTACCCCCCACTGGATCTAAAATTAGTTTTTTAAAAAACTGGAACCGATGGAAAAAAAGTCTACGTTGTTTACGCAGATTCGAGTCGTTTTTGTTCCCCATGAAGGGCCAAAACCCAGAAACTTCCCAAAACTGTTTAATGAGTTAAAATTTGATTTGTCATTTGCCTTTTTGTTGTAGGTGGATGGCGCCCATTCAGAACCCGAAAAGTATAGAGGGAAAATGCTGCAAAAACTTTTTAAAAAACATGCAGCAAGGCGTAATGCTGTTCTAATAAATTAAAAAAATTTTTTAAAAAATTTAAAGACGCCCGAAGACCAAAAACAGTATAAAACAGCCCCTCATGTTGGTTTGCGGGTTGACCCCTTATCAGACGCAGCGAATCCGAAATAGAGCCTGTCCCCCCTTGCGGAAGTTTAGGGAGCAGCACACAGTAATCAATCTTCAATAAAGTTTGTTCAGGAGTGGAAGCTCCTTTTTTTCACAATTGCGAGGTTAGACTCTTTTATAAAGAAGCAGTAGCCGACGCCCTTTAGGGTAAAATGCATTGCAAGTCATCGGAAAAATCTGGTTTCACTTTAAAATAACATGTCTTTTTATGTCTATGCAGCAATGTGGGTTCATTGAGTCCTGCTATGTCCTTAAAAATCCCGCCCCAAAAACGGAAGAAATTTTGACCCCCTCTTTTTAGAAAGGGGTTTTCCCCTTTTGGTACAGGGCGTGGGAAGGTTTGACGAAGACACTTCCCCCTAAAATTGGTTTTGTTCTAGTCTCAGAGGAAAGGAAATCAGGATTCGATTACCCGCATGCTCAAATGCGTGGAGAAGTTAGAGGGGGGGGAAAAAGATGGGGGAATACAGTGATACTTGAGGCTGATACAGTTTGTTTGGGGGAATTTTTTAAAACTATGAAAGACCCGTATAACAATGCCTGGATCCCGCGCATTACATTTGGCCCGGGGTGGTTTGGGTGCTTTTTTAAGTTTTGGAGTACAGATTGATTTATTGTCTGATTTTCCAAAGATTTGAGATTGAAAGGATTTGGTTTGGGGAATTAGTTGGCGTCGCACTTTTCTGTAAACAAACACAAATCCTAGAGTTATGTCCAAGTAAAGGTTAACTTCCATGTTTTAGATGCAAAACATTGTATGGATGGGTATGGGGGAATCCTTTCCTTACGTAACTTTAAATGCCCAGGCGACAATTTTAAAAAAAATTCAAAGAGCTTAAAGTGGTTTAGGTTTAGCGCCCGTAAAAGCGTGGTTTCTTTTTAGAAGTTGACTTAGAATATCCTCGGAACTCCCCTGTCTGATAATGGCTTCCTTGCGCGAAAGTCTAAAAATGGCAAAACGACCCCAAAAATTGTGCCCAATCTTCGTGGCCAAAAAAAAAAAATGTCTGTCATTACAGACTTTTACATTTTTTTTAAGAATGGTTTAAAGCTAACAGTAGTTCATGTATAATTTCTTTTGAAAAAAACAGTTCATGAAACCCCCAAACTGAAAAACACTGTCTTAGAACTAAAAACCCCAGATGTTCGAAAAAAACTTTTTCAACTGATGAACAAAAGCTGTTTTGGAAAGCTATGGAAAATCCCCAAAGCGTAAAGTGTCAGATTGGGCACCCGAGGAAAGAAGCAAATTTAAATGATTCAAAAATAATTATCAGGCTTTGAAAATTTTATGATAGCTTTTTTAAATGTGAAAATAAAAAGCAAATTTGGGGGTAAGCCCCTTTTTTTTGGGTTTATGTTTTAGAAAATTTTCAAAGCTTTTGATGTTAGAATTTTTTTGACTACTTTAAGCCCTTGATCTGGTCCAGTTTTACTTTTCACGTAAGACGTTTGTTTTGTTCCTCTGAGGGTATCTATAAAAGAAAGGAAATAGAAGTAGCTAAAAAGGGATGCGGGATGGTCGACAATTGATTATTAAGATTTGCCTTTGATTTAAAACCCTTAACAAAAAGGTTTAGGGTGAAGGATGAAATTTTTGGGGGGTGATCAGGGTTTGGGGGGTTAAGGAAAAATGTACAGTGTTTGTGTCAAGAAAAAAAATCAAAAAAAAACAAAGGGGATATCCGCGGTTTTGTGCAGAAACATATCCATGCAACTAAAAAAAGCATTTTTTTGCAATAAGACTTTTTTCTGACAACGTAAAAATCGATTAAACTCATGAGATCAAAACAAATGTTTTTAAAAAGAAGTCATTGATAGAACAAACAAAAAACGTGTGTTTTTAACCGAGTTTTCTTTGCAATTGGGCACTGGGAAAGGATAAGTTATAGTTTTGCCCGGGTCTATTTTTTTTTAAAATTTTCTATAAGCCCAATCAATCGTAAAACCAAATTTACCAAATTTTTTATGTTTGCTTGGCGTTCGATTTTTTTTTTTTTCAAGTTTTCTTTATCCATAATTGTAAAAAAAATTTGGATTTTTGGGGGGTGGTGATTGGATGCATTGCCCTGCCCGATTCCCCGCAAATGTTTCCCCAAAAGCGAAAAGTTCTTATGATTTGTATCAAATTTTGGTCTTTTCCCTTTTTCATTCTTGTTTGTTTGTGCTTCCTTCTCCATTTTAAACTAAAATATATTTACGTAAATCATTAAGCGGAAAAGTGTCTGGTGGGTTATCTGCGTTCTTCCTTCAAAAAAGACTTTGAGGAGTGGTTGTTTTGTTGTGTCGTTTCTCGTAAATAATAACGGGCGGATTATTTTACAATTTTTTTTATTTTATGGATAACACTCCAAAAAGGTCGGTTGCCCCTGATGGGTGTCCCCTTGCTTCCCCGGTAAATAAAGGTACCTTATTTTAAAAAAGGTAATGTTTGTGGTTTTTTGGGGTCTTACAGCATTTATTGTTTGTTTTTTTTTTTTTTGTACTGGTTTTAGAATTTAAATTCTTCATTATTCATTGCGCGCCCCCTGAGGGCGTCTTTAACCTTCTGTGTTGCGAGAAAAGCAACGCTCTCTGTGTTGGAAGGAAAAAAAATTTTTAGATAATGTTTTTTAAGTTTTCCCAAAAGCCCGTGATTGGAATCTGGAAGCCCCTTTTTTAATGGTAATTTGTTTTAACAATAATTGATTACTTGGCCCTTTTAAAAATTCTTTTCCTCCGCTTGAATCTGCGGGTAAGTTAGCGGGCTGTTGGTATATTGTTGTAGGCAACAGCAAAAAGCAGAAGCATCTTTTGTGTTAATGGTTCGCATCTTTGTTCTTTAAAATATGTCAATGACGTGAGTGTGTACTTAATTTTTTTGTTTTGTTCATGGGGGTAAAATTTTGAAGTCCCTTTTTGGGTGTCGTTCGGTTTGTATTACAAAGGTGGTCTTGTATTGTCTAGGCAGGAAAAAAAATTTGCAAATCGCTGTTTAGTAACCATTTCCCTTTTTGTTTGTTCGCGGACTCCCTGCTGTTGGCTTGCTTTTTTTTTTGCCGTGATTTTTCCAATATCCCTTTTTTCGAATAAAAGATTTTGTTTATTTTTTTTCGCCAAATATTTTGGCAAAAAAATACACACGGTCATACCAAAGCGATAAACGATTTTTGCATCTTTTTTTTTCTATGGTTGTAAAAGTCATAAATTTTGGTGGGGCGTCTCGTTGTTGCCCGTTCAAATAAAATTTTTTTTTTGCCTGGTCAAGTCTTTAAAGTGAAGCGATGTCCGTTTTTTTTGTTTGTCGTTAATAAAAACTAAATGTCAATTCTCTGCTTTTATAGTAATCTTGTGCGGGCTAGTTGCCCATGCTTGTTAGTCTTTTTTTCTCGCGTCATCCGCCGTTTACTAAAAAGGTATTACTTCCGCAAAAAACAAAAGGGATTCCTACGCGCCCCCTGTCTCATTACGAGTGAAGCCATTTTTAAAATGTATTTTTTTTTTAATTTTAAAATTGATTTCTGTCAGGGAAATTTTCTTGCTTAACTAGAAAATCTTTCGTTGCAATGAAGCTTAAAAACAGCAATTGCTTTGTGAATCCTCAAAGTCTAGTTTGCCCAAAATCTGTGGTTTAATTTTTTAAAAAAATTTTACCCAAACATCGTGTATCCCACACTTAGGCCCTCCATTTAACCAGAGAATGGTATACAAGGGGGAACAGTTTTTTTGGTGTCATTTTTTAAAAAAAAAATATTTAATTATAAAAAAATGACGCGAGATTATACAGTACAGGGCAGCCTAAAATTCCTGAACTTTGATTACAAATGATAAATTGATGACCAAGTATTATGCCAAAAAAAGAAGGTGTTTCTTTGGCAGCAGTGGGAAACAAAAACGTTCCCCGGAATGAATTCAGCATAGAAAAGATCAACAAATGTGCCCAAAAATTGTAAAATATCATAACAGGTATGAAAACACAATGGATAAAAGGGAAAAAGTGTGGGCAAAAAGGTTCTTGTTTGTCACTAAATTGTAAGTAAATTTCGCCTATTTTTTGAACAAGACTTTAGTATGATTTAAAGCAGGATCCGTTTTTAAAAAAGTCATTTTTAGTCTTGGGTGTGATTGATTACGATTTGGAATTTTTACGCCGCTATCTGGGGTTAATTTCTTTTAATATTAGATTTTGTTTCCCCAAAAAATGACCGAGCCAGAAAAACGCAGAACAGAAAACATTTTAAACGGTGGGAAAATGACCCGTAAAAAGCTCCCATCTGGGCGCGTTGCGAGGCAAAAGGTAGCAGGTGGAAACAAAGAAAAATTACAGTTTCAATCACAGATTATAGCCCTAATGAAAAAATGTAGGCCCCAGCAGTGTTTCAACGCGCTATAAAACCCCGAACAAGAGATCAAGACATACAAAACAAAGGGTGCCTACACGCAAAATTTAATGGAATTTTCTTAAAGCTTGTATTTTTGGTTTCATTTGCTGGGGGGGTGGTTATTTCGGTTTAAAAATATAAAACAACGACCCAAAAAGTGCAGTCAAAAAAAATTCAACCCCTAAATAAAAAAACCCAAAAAAAAAGATGCCAAACCGCCAAAAAAAAAGTCTTTGATCATTTAGATGGAATTTTTTAAGAACTTAAAAAAATTTTTTAAAATTGCTTGAATAAGAATTTTGGGTTTTATTAAGGGGTGACTTAAGTTATGATTGGGGGGCTTGAGTAAAAACTTGAAATTACTTGGGGTGATTTAGTAAATTAGAAGGCTTTGGGTAACTTGAGGTGACTTGAGAGAATTAGAAGTGACTTGAGTAAGAACTGAGGATGATTAAGGACGACTTGGGACGATTGAGTAAGAATTGAGGTGCTTGGGGTAATTAAATTAAGAACTTGGGGACTTGAGTGTGTGCATGCGTGGGGGGGGGGTGGGGGGGGTTTTGGGGGGGGTGGGGGGTGCGTGGTTTTTTTGTGTGGCGCGCACCTTTGATTATTTAAAGAAACAAATTTAATAATAAATTTCCCTTTAATGTCTTGTGAATCCCCTTTAATCCCCTTGAGTGTTTTTTTCTAGAGCAGCTTTAATTTTGTTCTTTATCAGAAGTTTTAATTTTTGTCTTTAGTTTTCCCCTTTTTCTTGTTTCATCTTTTTTTCTTTTCTTTCTCAACCCTTTTTTTTTTTTCCTTTTGTTTCCAAAGTTTTTTTAAATGGAAAACTGGCCAAAAACTTCAACAGTTCTTGGTGTTCCCCAGTTGTTTTGATCCGACTTTTGAAAATAAATGCAGTCTCCAAAAACCGTAACTTTAAACGTGTCAATCCCTTTTTTATTTTTCAACGCAAAAATAAGTTCGCTCAAAAAAAAAGTAAAGGGTTGCAAGGTGAAATATGTCACAGAACTTGTTGGCTATATTCTTTAAGGTGCAGCGGATGAGCGGGCCGCCAACTGAAAGGTAAAAAAAGTATGTAGCATTGTTTGGTTGTTGGCATTGACAATAATTGCGTGTGCTGTTTCTGTGCGAAAACCTCTGTTTTGCCAAGTGTTAGACCCCGATAGAAGAGTAAAATTAAGTGTCGGGTTGCCTAAAGGGGTTCTATGTCCCCGCGCTGTGTCTGTCTGGTTTGCAAAATTTTGTAAATTTAAAAATTAAGTAGGAAGAAATAGTGGAAAAAGTGTGTGGATTTTAGCAAAATTAATCCCTTTTAAAAGCTTTTTGGATCGTTTTAAAGACTGTAGTTTTTTACATGAAGACAGAGACGCTTTGATGAATTATGCGTTGAAATGATGTTATTGAAATGTAGGAAAAAAAAAGGATTTAAACAAAAAAATAAATCGAAAAGTTTAGTAAATTGTTTTGAAAAAGGGAAAACCTAAAAAGTATGAGTTTGTGGGTTTAAGGAGGGAACTATAAATGCCAATTCCTTGCTCACCCCGAAATGGTTGAGGGGGTTGGCGAATTGGGTTTTTTTTTCTATTGTCCCCACGATACACAGTAAGGTTCTGTTCTTTTAGTTTCGATGAACGACGTTTCCACGTACATGAATTGTTCCACAGTACCAGATAAAATGTTCATGTTTTGTGTTTCGAGAACGACGTTTCCCCGCAATAGAATTGTTCACAGCATAAAGATAAGCGTTCGGTTTTAGTTTGTGAAAAGGTTCCCCGAAATAGAATTGTTCCTACAGCATACACGATAGGTTGGGTTTTAGTTTATGAACAAAATTTTTGAGGAGGGGAAGAAGAGGGGGAAGGGGGGAGCGGAGGAGGAAAGGGGGGAAAAGGGGGGAGGGCGGGAGAAGGGGAAGGAGAAGGGGGGGGGGAAGAGATGGTGGAGGGGAAAAGGAGGACGGAGGAGGAGGAGGAGGGGAGGGGAGGAGGGGAGGAAGTGGTGGAGGAGGGGAGGGGGAAGAGGGGAGAAGAGAAGAGGGGGGAGGGGGAGAGAGGAGGAGGGGGTAAGGGTGGGGAGGGGAAGAGAAGGGGGGGAGGAGAAGGAGAGGCAGGTGGAGGAGGGGAGGAGAAAAAGAGGAGGAGACGAAGACGAAAACAAGAAAAGAAAAAAATGAAAGAAAGGAGCGGAAGAGGAGGAGAAGGGGGGGGGGGGAAAAAAAAAGACAAAAAGAAAAAAATGAAAAAAGAGGGGGAGGAGGAAGAGAGGGGAGGAGGAGGAAGAAGAGGGGAGGGGGAGGTTCACCAGAGAGGGAGGAACCACACCCACACACCAGACACTTAGAAGACAAACAGACAGACAGGGAAAAGAGGGAGAGGGGAGAGAGAGAGAGGAGGAGGAGGAGAGAGAGAGAGACGACGCGACAGACAGCAGAAGCAGAGGAGAGAGAGACGGACAGACAGACAGACAGACGACAGGGCAGACCCGCGACGAAAACAGACAGGGGCGGGGAAGAAGAGAGAGAGAGGAGAGGAGGAAAAAGAGAGGAGAGAGGGAGAGAGGGAGAGAGAGACAGACAGACAGAAGACGACAGACGGCGGACAACAGCAGACAGACAGGGCATAGAACGGACGGGGACAGACGAAGGGCAGAAAAGGACGGCGGCAGAAAACGCGACAGCGACGGCGGAAGCAGCGAAGAAAAGGACGGACAGCGGACAGCGGACAGACAGACGACAAAAAAGACGAGAGGGGGACGCAGACAGGAAGAAGACGAGTCGAATGCTTACAGTGTGAGCACTGGCCCTTTCAGTCAGGAAGGGGGGGAAAGGGAGGGGGGGGGGGGGTCAAAATGGGGGCCTCCAATTATGGGGCCGAATAAGAAACCCGGTTGCCCCCAAAACGGCAAGAAAACATCATGGGGGGAAGAAATCATGGACATTGGCAAAGACAATCATGGCAAGGGCACATATGGAATCACGGGTTTTACCCCATCATGGGAATGAAAATCTGGGCCCTCTGGCAATGACACATTGGCAATGAACTATGGCTCACGGCAAGAACACCGCAAGACCTAATGGCAATGACCCAAGGGAATGACACTTTTGGGAAAAAACACATCCCACAAGAATATCAAGGCTGACACAAATGGAATAACTTATGGTATGCCTTATGGCAATGGAATTATGGCAATGACACATCACGGCAATGACATATCACGGCAATGACACATCACGGCACATCACGGCAATGACACATTATGGCAATGACATATCATAGCAATGAGACATCATGGCAATGACACATTATGGCAATGACACATCATGGCAATGGCACATCTCGGCAATGACACATCACGGCAATGACACATCACGGCAATGACACATTATGGCAATGACACATCACGGCAATGAACATCTCAGCAATTACACATCATGGCAATGGCACATCATGGTAATGACACATCATGGCAATGACACATCATGGCAATGGCACATCTCGGCAATGACACATCTTGGCAATGACACATCACGGCAATGACGCATCATGGCAATGACACAACACGGCAATGACACATCACGGCAATGACACTTCATGGCATTGATAAGGAAGAAGAGAAGGAGGAGCACAAGGAGAAACAGAAGGGTAAGGAAGAAGAGAAGGAGGAGAGCAAGGAGAAACAGAAGGGTAAGGAAGAAGAGAAGGAGGAGGAGAGCCAGGAGAAACAGAAGGGTAAGGAAGAAGAGAAGGAGGAGGAGAGCAAGGAGAAACAGAAGGGTAAGGAAGAAGAGTGTCACGGACAAAAAAAGAAAAGCTGTAATTGTGGTCAGTCGCCAGCCAGTGCAATTGGACATAAGTTCCAAACTCAAGCATCCTGGTTTCCAGGCAGACGACTTCATGTGTCGCGTCAGCCAATTAGGCACAGCGAGGAGGCTATTTTCTAGTCCTTCGCGGAGACGGCACCGTCCTGCAGACAGACTGAGTGGCTTGACCAACGTCTGAATAGGTCTGGCCAGACGGATCTCTATGTCTAGGTCAGACTGATACAGCTAATTTACAAGACCAGTGCCCACAGTTAAGTCAGACGTCGCCGGTTAAAGTAGGAAGGGGGGAGGTATTGTGTAGTGGGGGTGAAACCAAGTTAATTAATTAAATGACCCATTAACCACCACAGAGAGCAAGGCCGGTAGATGTGACTTTGATGATTTGCATGTCCAATGAAATTAGAGGGGGGTAACCTCGATACAAGGCGGGGAAAATACTGACCAATGGTGCTCATCTTTGACAGGTAGGAACGGATAGAAAGCTATGGGAGCGGGAGCAAGGGAAAAGAGGTGAGGAA
>JAFLJL010005195.1:0-15324 GCA_018398815.1 Conus ventricosus
TACTATAATTTTCTTTAAATTAGTAGTATTACTACTATCTTATGAAAATTATAGTAGTGTTTTCAGAGATAGTAGTACTAGTAACGTTTCAGAGATAGTCGCCTGACAATGCACACACATACACATACATATACACCATATATACATACACATTATACACATATATTATATACATACACATACATACACATCTATATATAGACACATATATATATGCATACACACACATACACATATACATACATACACGCACATATATACAAATACACAACTACAACGAGGAGGCAGAAGGACACATACACACACACCCGCACACAGGTGTAGGATATGGGAGAGAGTTATTGGTTGATTATCATAGTCGATACAGCATATATACATGATATTTTTATCACTAGTAAGTAGTATCAGTTAAAGTGATCTTTACATAGTATAGTTTTTATCCTAGTAAGTTATGTGGAGTGAAACAAGTTAGAGATGATGAGACCTCTTCGAGATGCGCAAGGTAGGTTTCCACAACATTGTCTTTTCTTCTTTTCTTCTTTCACGGCATGCCACACACAGCTTGTATGACACTGATAGGAATCGACTAAGTAACTGTAACATAGTATAAATATTGAAAACAGATTGCATGATTGATAATAACCATAACAGAGAGGAAAAGTAATAAAATAACATTCTTTGACAGCAGCCATAGTGCTCTATTGAGTTTTGTTAATAAAAAGAAACAGTATTTCAAAGATCAAGAAAAAAGTGTGGAATAAGGCAGCCAACTTTCCTCAAATTCTCTCTATATATATGTGTTGTTCAAAAATGATACATATTTTTCTGATTCCAATCTGTTTCTAAGAAATGTTATGAATAGCTGGACATTTGGGTGTACATTTTGCAGTATTGTCTTGTATATAGATATAAAATTTAGCCAGAAGCAGAATAAAATCCAGAGGCTTGTCTGTTGTAATATTTTGTTTTACTCCGAACAAAACCAATTCTTTATCAATTTGAAGATAATCACAATGTGGACATTTTTCTTTAAGCAAATGTTCAAAACCGGTCCAAAATCTGTTGACAATAGCACAATCATACAACATATGTGAAATGCATTGCTCATCCATATTACAAAAGTTGCAAATTGGGGAATCAGTAATTTTAATCCTGAATAAATATCTCTGAGTAGGGAGTAGTCTATGTAATAGTCTGGTTTGAAACCATCTGAGCTGTACATCTTTAGTAGTTTTATAATAGTGTAAAAAATATGTTTCCAGCTCAGATTTTCAAACAAGTTGTTCCATTTTTGGACTGCTGTTGGAATAGCATCATTTCCATTTAAAATGGTCTGCACATGTTTATTGCCCTTATAAATAAAGGACCATGTCATCGAGTCTAAAGTTTTGTATCTGTTGGTTAGAGCTACATTTAACTTTTGACAATATGTTCGGATTGCATCGATAATACCTTCATACAATATGAAATTGGTTCTAATACCTGGGTATTTCAGCAGAAATTGGTTATATGTCATAAACTGACCATTGTCATTAATTATATTTTTTACATAGAAAATGTCATAGTCCACACCATTCTCGCACATAAACTACCCTTTGTCCCCTTATAATATTAATGTTGTAATGAATACATTCAGAATATACACAACATTTTTGTACATAGATTTTTGTAATTGTCACGACTGACCTCTGGAGGTCTGCCCTGACAGGATCGGTCTAGATGGGAGTGAAGGTGATGACTCGCACGCCTCGCACGAGACCACACAAGAAAGATTACGATACAACACACCATTTATCACACCAACACACACAGTCACCAAATAAGCGTTTTAACACACCAACATGCACAATCACAATTAAGCCTTTCAACACACACAACATACACATAGTCACAAACAAGCATTTCAACGCACACAATATACGCATAGTCGCAAACAAGCATTTCAACGCACACAATATAACCAAATGTCATAAATGAGCATTTTTAACACAGGTTCCTTTTTTTTGTGCTTCACGAGGTTCCCCCTTCACCACTGTCTCTCCAAAGTCCTCTAAGAACACCGTGTCGACTCAGGTGCCCCAAACCGGGTCCGTTCCTGAATAGAGCCTCTCAATGCCGACACTCTCGACACACACACCCGCCCAAATTGCACGACACAGAGCGAACCACACTGGTGACACGGGCTGTAGGAAGTCCGAGGACCGTGGAGAACGCGTTCCCGTGGGACGAGGCGTTGTCGCTGAAGGTCCCGGACAGGAAGTAGGGTCATCCAGCGAGGACCGTGCGCTCCTCACACCCTGCGGCCCCAAGAGCGCAGGCCTCGGGTGAAGCCCCCGGGAGGAGAGAAAAGGGAAGGAACTGGAAGGAAAGAAGAAAGAGGCCCGTCGGACGAGGCGTTGTCGTTGAAGTTCCCGGACGGGAGGTAGGGTCATCCAGCGAAGACCGTGCGCTCCTCACACCCTGCGGCCCCAAGAGCGCAGGCCTCGGGTGAAGCCCCCGGTAGGAGAGAAAAGGGAACTGGAACGAAGGAGGAAAGAGGGTACTGGAACCCCGCAGTCAGTACGGTCGAAATTGCTGCTTAATCCTAAAGCCACTCGCTTGGTGGGCGGAGGGGAGGAGTTGGGGGGTTTTGCTGACTAGTTAGAAAAAACATCAACTCAATAGACCTGAGCATAACAGTAAACAAACCAAAATGAGGATTGTTCGCTACTCATGGTCTCCTCACACGAAGCAGGTAAGAGATTACAGTAACAAACATTTATTATCTTCATCCTTCCTCACTCACGTTCAACTTTTCCTTTCTTAGGAACGAACTATATACAGCAACCATTGCGTTATTAACTGCCCCACTTTTGGCACAATAATCATAATTCAATGGCACGATTTTCCTCACATTTTATTGTAAACATTTCAAAATGCACTATTCTCCAACCACGCATCAAACGACTACTCATGCGTACGCACGCTCGCAAAACATAAAAACAGCGGTCCCTTGCAAACACGAACAGACGGTGGCCGAAGAATAAGAGGACGCGATGGTTGACAGGGGCGGACGATGCGAGACAAGCAAGTACCAACCTGAGATCACCAGGTTTTCCCCTTCCCCGCCGACTTACGCATCACCAGATGCATAAATAAAAAGGAGGAAAGATTTTGGATATAATTTTGATGGCCGGTTTAAAGATTGAATTAACCAGAAAAAAAGTGGTCTCAAACAATATTCGTTTATAATTTTGCAAAAACAAAAGAATTGCGCAAAAGAGAAGAAACTTAGCCGGCTAACAAAAAACAAACAAACAACAAACAAACCACGAAACTGATGCTTACAGCTACCCGAGGGTGACCCAAGTGGCGGGGGTCAAGCGACTCTCTGCCCTCTGTCCAGTCGACCAGGACAGCTGAGCAGATGCGGAAAAAGAGATGACGTGATGTCCTCCCTACAGGCCGACTGAAGGATATGACAGGTACCGATGTACCTTCGACGAAAGTGGTGACGACAGGGCCCGGGCAGGCGCTCCCAGAAGAATTCTTACGCTCGAGTGAAGAGGAAAAACGGCCTAAACGATGGCAGCCAACATGCCACGCTACGTATGGTGGAATACCTCAAAGCCTAAGAGGAATGATGCACGTGCGGAGGTTAAAAGACAGGCGAAGAGGCCGATAGCGCAGCCAGTTCAAGCGAAAGGTACCAGCCATTCCGTGAAACCTGCAGGATGAAGTGCGACGGGCAGTGGAAATTAGAGAGAGAGAGAAGCCAAACCTAACTGAGTGCCGAACGACATTAAGGTGCAAACGCCACCACAAGCCACATTAAGGGACGGACACACGGACCACAGCAACGGAAAACAAATAATGAACAATTCCGCCACCCCAGATGGGCCAATTCGTGTAGGTCCTCACGACAAACTCCTGACAGTAATGTTTTAACAAAATCCTTCCGCATGGGTTTTCAACTTTTTCAATAATAATATTAGCATATTGGCTCCAAATTGCTTTTACAAGTCTTAGCCTAGGAAACATATTAGGGTAAATCCTTCCACTCAGAATAAAAGTTCAGTCTCTTAACAGATATCTTCATAGAAGGACAAAAAGTCTTCAACACTCAGCATCTTCAATCCACTTCAAAGGACTGTTTTTTTCAAACACAGACCTTTTGATTTTGGTTTGTTTGCCATTGCCACAAAAACCTTGTAGTTCTTTTTCTAAAGATTTCAAAAATAGTCTGGTGTGGGTCAGGCAAATTAATTAATAAATAGATAATTTTGAAAACACTAAAGTTTTAATAACAGTTATTTTTCCATAAGGAGTAATTGGTCTTTTTTCCAAAAACGCCTAAGATGGTCTGATTGAAAAAGTTTGTTGTCGTAGATTTAGTTGTACAATAGTGTCATGTGCGGTGGAAAATGGTTAATGCCTAAACCTTAAAAGTGCCTGGGTCCCAAACAAAATTCTTAATCGCGCACATATGCATGCCAGAGTTTTTTCTGCTAGACTATCCAAAACAATTGGGTTTTGTAAAAATTTATTTTTAGACCAGAAGTATGTGCAAATCTTGTAAGGGGGGGGGCGGGGGTTTTAGTATGCTTCATAAATGACTTTTCTGATCCATCAAGGGCACAATGTTGTGTCATCTGCACATTGGGATAGTAAGTTCTACTGTATTTTTAATTTTAATTCCTTTAATGTTCAATTACGGCGGATCATGAGAGACAATATTTCCGCCACAGATAAATAACAGATAAGGGGAGGCTGGGTCCCCCTGTCTGACGCCTCTTTTCTTATTTGAAACCAAGGAGTGTTTTGGCCGGTTAACCGAGATTACAGGTAGAAATTTCGGTTATTTAAAAAGTCATTATCCATTTAAAAATGTCTGGGCCGAATTAAAAATTGTAAGCCATTTTAGTAGAACGGACAAGACACTCACTGTTTCAAATGCCTTTTCAAAATCTCTAATAATAACATGCTGGAATACTTTTCATTTTTCAGTGTACAACAAGGTTCAAAGCGTAGGTGAATATTTTCGCCAATGAAACGGGCCCTTTTGAAAAACCCTTTTGGGCTTTTCATGGATTAAACACTTGGCTTAAAACTCTCTTGAGACGGTTAGCAATACAAGCTGAAGCGATTTTTGTATGTGTATTCAAAAAAGAGACTGATGAACTAGGGCGCCAATTTTTGATAAACAGTTTAGGTTTTCCTTCTTTAGGGATACTTACTATAGTTCCTTGCCGCGGGGTTATTGACCATTGACCTTTGTCAAAACTTTCATTTATCGAACGCACAAGGAACGAGCCAATATCAATAACAGTAGATAAAACTTAAAAAATTCTACAGTTAAGCCTCGGTCCTGGACTTTTAAAATTTTTCATATTTTTTCAAAGAACAAAGCAGCTTCCATGAATGTAATTAAGCCCTCGATAGTTTCACTCCTCCTCATTAGTTAAACCTGGTGCATCAGGGAGTCATCAGTAATGTTAACATCGTTTACCCTCTTAAGCAATATAAAATTTACATAGAAGCATTTCCTGTTTCATTAATGAACATTTTTGATCTGAAATTATTGTTCCATTTTCCTTTTCGAGAAAGGGTATAGACTTGCTAAGTAGTTACGGTTTTCAAGATTACAGGGAACATATTTACTAAACCTTTTCACCCTGATGGAGCCAGCGAACCCTCGAACGCATTGCCATACCTTGAATCCTGTGATTCAAATTTCTGTAACTGTGTTTTTAAGTTTTCTAAAAACTGGAATATCTTTCGCTCGTGCAAATCAGTTCAAGACTACTTATTCTTTTTTCTAACGTTGAGTTCATTGTTGGGTTTCCATCCTTTTTATGTAGGTGCTGTAAGTTATTTGTTTTCCCCCTAATTTTAATAACAGGTGTTTTCGAAAAAAAGTTGAGCATTAATCCCAATGTGGTTATTTCGTTAGGAATGTTATCAATGTTGTCTAAATTTAAGGGTAGTAGTGCGTTTATTGTTTTTTCACCTCATTGATGATTCTTTTTTAATTTCTGATATATATTTTTTATCTTTAAGCAATATTATTAAATTTCCAAGAAAGGCCTATCACGTTTAAGCTGCTCTTTTTTTAAAAGTATAGTAACTAAAAGATGATCAGATCTGTATCCTGGGTCAGTCAAATGTTCTTTGTTTCGACCAATAATTCTTCAGTAATTAGAAAATAATCAAGTTTCTTTGTTTAAATGAATTAAATTTCGCCAAGTATTATGATCTTTTTTCAGGCGACATTTCTCTAAATAACATCACAAAAGATTTGAAGTTTACCATCATTGTCAGTAATTTCTTTTCCTGGTTCTAGGGACGATTATTCACACTTTGCATAGGTTCTGAATCTATTTTCATGTCAGCGGCACAATTCTAGTCACCAGTGATAATCAGCATGTTCATTGGCAATGCACTCAAATTTGTTCGCACACACCATTAAAAAAAAAATTCAGGGTCTATCTTTGTTACTTGGCCCATATAGGTAGACTAAGGTAAGTTTTTTATTTTGTATTTCCAGCTTCATTACAATATAACAACCCATGAGGATCTCTAATGACATCGAACAATTTTATATTCAAAATTATTGCTAAAAAGAATGGCAACCCGTTTTTTATTGTCTCAGAAACCGCAGAAGCCAGACATTAGAACCCAACTTGCTCTTATGAAATTTTTTGATTCTTTTTCTCAAATGTGTCTCTTGAAGACAGTTTATGTTGGCATTCCTTTTTTCCTAAGGAAATCAACTAAATCCTTTCTCTTTACTGGAGCTGTTTTTTAAGCATTACAGTTAAATGAGCATATTTTAAAGGAGTTTTCACCCGCCATTTGGAAGTTTGAAGAGAAGGAACGTGGTGTAAGCAGAAATACAAAAAATCTTTTTCTCACAAACACATAGTAGAATGAAATGAAATAAGCACATTTTCCTGTTTCTGTCTCCACATTTATAAAAAAAGGAAAAAAATTATTCAAACAAATCCAGAAAGCCACTGAATTAGTGACAGGACCTGAGTTCTTCTGGAAAATCTATTATGATAAGGGTATTTCTAAAAGTCAATCTGACCCAATTTCAATGTTTTCACTTCATCCAATGCACACAATGATGAAAGTTAACAGTATCTGCATACACCAAACGACAGCCAAAACAAGACTGGCACACAACATGTAGGATTTACAATTACAAAAGGTTTCATCCGTAGGGCCCATGCCCCACTCCACACAGCTAGCTTTATTCAAGGTATTCTGCAAACGCAGTACACAAAGATACATAATGAAAAAGTATACAGGCCCTGCCCACAGTTGTATGGGAACCAATTCGTTAGCGGCCATCATGAACATATCACGTGACAAAAACAAAAACCCCACGTGCTTTTTCCGAACAGTAAGACCAAAAAGACAAGCAGATCCCGCAGCCGGGGTAGTTATATGATTATAGAGAATCAACGTCGCCATTATGTAGCAAGGCTAACAAATTCAAAAAAACGTAAAAAGATCCACTGTTCCTCATACCCGCTTATCAACGGGGCTGCAGAATTGCCTTGACCCAAAACATTGACAATGAAAATAGTGAAAAGGGTAAAATTGTTAAACATTTCGGAACAAGGGGGACAATCTCATAAATCCCTCTCCAAGGAAGGTTTATATTACAGCGAAACTTTAAGACATACGCGAAGGGGAAAAATATAAACAATTTTTTTTTTTTTCTGACTCTGTAACAGGACAAACATATCGTTATCATCAACACAATTGTCTCAGGTCGGCTAGAGACTTCACACTCCCTATCTTCCCGCTTTCTTCACAAAAATGTTCCCGTTCTTTGACAGCTTGTTGACAGGACAGTGTTTTCGTTCTTTACTGAAAACACAAACAATGTGTAGGCGCTGGGGTTAAGTCCTCGACTTAAGATGATCTTGTGCCCTTTAGAGTGGTCGAGGTACAACATGCTGTCCCGAATGCGCCGCGACACGAACCTGACAATGATGCCCCGTCCAGTAGCCTATCCCTGGAGACGCAGAATCGTCAGACCGACGTAGCCTGTTTAGTGCCCACCCGATTGTAATGCTCAAGATCGCTTTTTCACTGGGATTTTGAGTTTGTCATTGGAAAAGAGCAAGGACTTTCTCCTCGCATGGTCGGGTGTTTCTCTGGTTCCGGACGTCTGCTCTTCCTGTGCATATATAAGCAAGTTATAAAAGTTACTAAAATTCTTACTGTACACTCACATGAAAATAAATTCTCACCAGATCTTCTTGTATTTTTCTGGTATTTTTCTGCTGTCGTAAGGTTTTCAGCACACATTCATGCCAACGTTTTTCAGACATTGTGTGGCTCATCTTTTGTGCCTTCAGACAATTGCCGATGTAAATCTCATTACTACACACATCACATGAAATGAATTTCTCACCAGTATGGATCATCTTGTGTGTCTTCAGATTACCTGCCCATGTAAAAACTCTTACTGCACACATACATGAAAAAAAAATTTCTCACCAGTCTGGATCTTTGTGTGTACTTCGAGAACTTGCCCGTGTAAAACTCTTTTGCTCCCATCAACATGAAATTAATCTTGACCAGTGGGATCATCTTGTGTTTCTTCAGATTATCTGCTGTGTAAAACTCTTCTGCACACATCACATGAAAATTATTTTCACCAGTATGGATCATTCTTGTGTCTCTTCAGCTACTGGCCCATGTATAAAACTCTTACTGCACACTTCACATGAAAATATATCTCACCAGTATGGATCATCTTGTGTGTCTCAGTAACATTGCCGTGTAAAAAACTCTTACTTGCACCCATCACATTGAAAATAATTTCGACCGTATGGATCATTCCTGTGTTTCTTCAGATTACTGCCCATGTAAAACTCTTACTGCACACTTTCCCACCCATGAAACTTATATTTCTGACCGACTGGAATCATCGTGTGTGTCTTCTGACAACTTGCCGAGTAAAACTCTTACTGCACACTTCACATGAAATAATTTCTCTACCAGTATGGATCATTTGTGTTTCTTCAGGGACCATGCCGTTTGTAAAAACTCTTACTGCACACTTCACATGAAAATAATTTATCCCCAGTATGGAATCATCTTGTGTGTCTTCAGATAACTGCTGTGTAAAACTCTTACTGCCCACATCACATGAAAAAAATTTACTGACCAGTAGGTTCCATATGTGTGTCTTCGATTACCTGCCAATGTAAAACTCTTACAGGCACACTTCACATGAAAATTAATTTCTGACCAGTATGGTCCATTTTGTGTGTCATCAGACTACTTGCCATGTAAAAACTTTACTCTGCATACTCTACACATGAAAATACTTTCTGACAGTGTGTGATCATCTTGTGTGTCTTCAGATAACTTGCCCGTGTAAAACTCTTACTGCACACTTCACATGAAAATAATTTCAGCCCAGTATGGATCATCTTGTTGTGTCATCAGACTACGTGCCCGTGTAAACCTCTTACTGCACACTTCACATGAAAATAATTTCTGACCTGTATGGATCATTTGTGTGTTTCAGAACTTGCCCATGTAAAACTCTTACTGCCACTTCACATGGTAAACATAATTCTTCTCACCAGTATGGATCCTCTTGTGTGTCTTCAGATAACTTGCCTGTGTAAAACTCTTACGCACCATAACATGGAAAATAATTTCTGACCAGTATGGATTCTCTTGTGTGTCTTAGATGACCCAACCTGTGTAAAAGTCATACTGCAACATCATTACATTGAAATTGGTTTTTGACCTGTGGGGATCATCTTGTGCGTCTTCAGATGACCAGCCTGTGTAAAAGATTCTACTGCACACAGCACAAGGTCTTCGTGAACAGTTTCTTCTTTCTTGGTTTAACCTTGACCTTGCTTACTGATGTCACCGTTTTTGTAACTGATCACACCACAAACCCTTGTTTCTGAGCTGCCCTGATGATGTCCCAGTTGTACTAACACACCACAAACCATGGTTTCTGAGCTGACCCTGATGATGTCCCAGTTGTACTGAACACACCACAAACCACTGGTTTCTGAGCTGACCTGATTTCCCAGTTGTACTGAAAACACAACACAAACCATGGTTTCTGAGTGACCCTGATGAGTCCCAGTTGTACTGAAACACACCACAAACATGGTTTCTGAGCTGACTCTGATGCTTGACAAGTGGAAGACAGGGGTGGTTTGTCATCTTCATGTACAAACAGAAATATTACTTCATTATCATCTATATTATCAGTGTCATAATCATATTACTTAACTACCATCAACAAACTGACCAGTTCATGATATCACTCCTATCCTTTTTAGTCAGGCAGTCTTATCCAAAATCAACAGGGTTTACACACAAAGAAGAAAACAAACTGACAGTTAATGATCATCAATCCTATCCTTTTTATCAGGCAGTCTTATCCAAAATCCACAGTGGATACGCACAAAGGAAAGGTAAAGAAAGGCAAGCAGTATCTTTCACTGCGTTGATGTGAATGGATCAAAGCTTCAAGGATTATCAGTAAAACTGACAAATGGGTTCAATGAGCTGCTTGTTTCAACACTCCACGCGACGTGATACTATACTATTCAAAACCCAACATAACTACAGAGGGTTCAGGTGAAGGAAGGGAAAAGGGGGGAGATGGCAAGTGTGGGGGCTGGGAAGGGTGGGGGCGGGGGCGGAGGAAGGAGGGTGGGGAGAGAGGAGGCCAGAGGGGAGCTCCCCTTTTCCCCTTTCCATATCCCCACCCGCAGGCAGGGAACTGAATTCCTTGATTGTGGCAACCCATTTTGTCACCTCTCCTGCCCACAGAACCCCCCCCCCCCCCCCCCCCCAACTTCACCTGCAGTATACTTTGCCCCCAGGCCACATGGACCAACTTTACAGTCAAACGGACAAACATAACATTCACCATAGGCATTCATGCAGAGAAAAGTAATTTTGCTTATCTGACCTGCTCAGAAAAGTTAAGGACTGAAGTGTCTAACCTACAGACACAGTAACAAACAGTCCTGCGATATTGTCATAGGAATGGCGACGGGAGGAGATTCTGTGGTGGGGGGATGGGAGGGGGGAGGCAATGGATTTTTCTGCAAATTATCAACAACAGAAAGTCCCCACTCACTACCCCCTGAACTAGTTTATATAGTCTTAGTCCAATTTTTCCAGGATCCAGATTACTGTTGCTGATTTAGTTACTGGTGTAAACAAAGTCACATAAACCTTCATTCATATTATTCATCATCTACATCATATTATTCATATCTACATAGTCGTTATTGCTCCTTTCCCTATTGCCTTCACACACACACACAAACACACACACACACACACACACCACACACACACACACACACCCACACACACACACCACTGCCCTAGTTCCCCATTTTTTCCATTCATATGAACTGGAGAAAAAGAATCTTTTGGCAAAAGGTATGGAACTTTTATCCATCTTTTATTCTGTATCATTCTTGGCTAATCAAGATGGCTTCCGAGTTTATTTTCCTTTCAATCATTGTACAGGTGTTGTTTTTGATGAACAGTTACAGGCATAGGTGCCAGCAACACTCACTTGGTGTAAACAGGATATTCACGGCCATCACTGTCAAGCTTCAGTTCAAGCATTGCCAGCACCATTTGTTCCTGATTTGGTCCTACATGGCTGTGAACAACTTCATCTTCTTTAATAAAGAAAGCATGATTCCTTACACTGTCACAACACCTCACAGAATTTCACTTTCAGGAAAAGGCCTTACACAATGACTGAAGATGCCGGAAAAACCACTTATTTCTTCTGTTAAGAGATAGAAAAACAAACTCAAATCAGACCGCATATTTGAACTATTAAGCATTGGATGAGGGAGGGGAATGTGTGGCCAGGAGAGGGGAAGGGCCTTACTTAGAAAAGCATGAGGGGTGGAGGGGGCACTGCTTTTTTATTGTTTTATTTCAAATTAGTTTTTTTGTTTGGGGGACTTAACCAGACGCAAGTGCCACAAGACTAAAAATTCAACGTGACCAAAATAAATCGTTCATAAAGAACTAGGCCAAAATAAGGTTCTACTGAAATGGAGGACAGTAGTTTCCAACCTGTTCCATCAGCTGCTGGTCTGCTCCTGTCCTCATCTGTACTTGTCATGGATTCAGAGCTGACGGTATCAAGGCCCCATCCACCATGACGGCTGTTGGTGCTTCTGTCCACATATCATCATGAGGCCTTGCTGTGACGCATCATTCTTGATGAATCACTTGCTCGGTGATGTTTGTTGTGACTGGCATCCTTGCTGATGACATCATAGCTGATGTTTGATGTGACTGGTTCAGTCTTGTGACATCACTGCTGATGTTTGACTGTGGACTGGTGCAGTCTTGATGACATTAGCTGGTGTTGATGTGACTGGTTCAGTCTTGATGACATCACTGCTGATGTATGATGTGGACTGTTCCAGTCTTGATGACTCACTTGCTGACGTTGATGTGACTGGTTCAGTCTTGGAGACATCACTGCTGATTTTGATGTGACTGGTTCAGTCTTGATGAATCCACTGCTGATGTTTGCTGTGACTGGTTCAGTCTTGAAGGACATAAACTGATGATGTTAGATGTGGACTGGTTCAGCTTGATGACATCATGATGGGACGTTTGATGTGGCTGAGTTCAGACTTAATTCCACAAACAGGTTCCAATCTTAACATCGTTATGGTTGGCCCCCCCCCCGCCCGTATTAGTATTACAGCATGACTGAGTGAAAACAGTGGTACGCTCACCCTTCACATCTGATACTTCATGCAAGCTTTTAGTTTATGGTGTTCAGAACTCTTAGCTGTTGAAGAATCCGTCGACAAGAGGAGCCTTTGGGCACACAATGCAAGATTTAGATGATGATTGCCGCTTCTTTCCAGGTAGGTCTGCTGTCTGGAATGGTGGGAGGAGATCCCTCTTTCATCAGGATCAATGGTTCAGCTTTAATACCTGGGTCATAATCTGCTCTGTCGTCTGCTTCAGACTGGTATTAGGGTAGGTAATGATTTCTGAAGGTTGTCCTTCACGACTGTTTTGGCTGGGATCCTTATGATTCATTTCACTCCAATCCTAGATGGAGTCTGTGAAACAGAGATTGATTGTCTGTGGTAATTATAATTAAACCGTACTATCCCTCAACTCCTAAATCATAATCACTATATCATCAAGCCCCTTGTCCTAAACAACCAAAGTTCAAACATTACATGTGTCATTTGCAGCTTTCAGAACGAAGTGACTGAGGCAGAAAAGAGAATTGTTCTGCGGCGTTTTGTGTGTAATTAGTACCACTTCTGATTATATCGACAAAACTGTCACTTTCAGGAAAGTCCTGTTTTGTCCTGTATATCTGTTTTTCTGTATCTGTAACCTGTAAATCTGTCTGGATCTGTGTCCTGTAACTGTCTGTCTGTTTTTGTTCCTGTAAATTGTCTGTCTGTATCTCGTGTCCTGTAATCTGTGCTTGTCTGTATCTGTGTCCTGTAATCTGTTGTCTGTATCTGTGTCCTGTATTCTGTCTGTATCTGTGTCCTGTAAATCTGTTCTGTCTGTATTGTGTCCTGTAATTCTGTATCTGTGTCCTGTAATGTGCTGTATTCTGTATCTTGTAATCTGTTTTTGTCTGTATCTGTGTCCTGTAATTCTGTCTGTATCTGTGTCCTGCAATCTGCTGTCTGTAATCTGTGTCCTGTAATCTGTTTTGTCCCCCCTCCCCTTAATCTGTGTCCTGTTTCTGTCTGTCTGTATCTGTATCCTGAAATCTGTCTGTATCGGTGACTGTAATCTGTCTGTCTGTATTGTGTCCAGCGTAATCTGTGTGTCTGTATCTGTGTCCTGTATTCTGTCGTCTGTATCTGTCCTGTAAGCTGTCAGTATCTGTGTCCTGTAATCTTGTTGGTCTGTATCTGTGTCAGTATCTGTCTGTATCAGTGTCCTGTATTGTATCTGTTGTCCTGTAATCTGTCTGTATCTGTGTTCCTGTAATCTGTATGTCTGTATCTGTGTCTGTTAATATGTCTGTATCTGTGTCCTGTAATCTGTCTGTCTGTATCTGTGTCCTGTAATATTCGTACTGTGTCCTGTAATCTGCTGTACTGTGCCTGTAATCAGTTTTGTATCTGTGTCCTGTAATCTGTTTTGTCGATCTGTGTCCTGTAATCTGTCTGTCGTATCTGTGTCCTGTAATCGTTTGTCTGTATCTGTGGCGGTAACCAACCCCCTTTCTTTCTCAATTATGTGTCATTGTAAACAAAGAGAAAACCAGGAAAAAAACTAAAACAACATGGATGTATCAGGAACCTCTGCAAACATTGTGTAAAAGGCAAAGAAACCACCAAATTAAAACAGTCGCTTCAAGCCCTGCCCACCACAAAACCATAACAGGCTGAACGCCATATGAAACAAAGTGACAGAAAATTCAAATGCAAAGTTAAAATTCAGCACCATTTATTTCTTGACATCAAATGACCTGCGAAAAAGAGTGTAAGTTCTAAAACACTGATTTCTAAAAAATAAAAAAAAAACACCCCAAAAATCGACTCGGGTGGAACAACTGGAACAAGGTCTTCAATGTGCTTGCTGTTAAGGCGTTTAAGTCTGACATCATATAGCTCCCAAAATTCAATTAGAAATTTTTCTCTTGCTGAGACATTCATCATGTGGGTTGCAACGGGACCTTCTTCACTCTGTAAAAGAAAGCAAATGACTTAAAAAAAGAATGGCCAGTGTGCAAAATGGCAAAAAACTGTTTCTTCCTTGTGACCACCACAGGTAGAAACCCGGGGCCCCTCTTAGGTTTGGACAGATCTGGAAATGACTGTTGTCCATCTGTGTATTCCAGTCCTCTTGCCAGGGCTCTGACATAATCATTAACCTTTGGTTTCAAATCTGAGTAGGGCATACATGTGTTGGGCAATTTCTATGTTATGGCATTCCTGGCCAAACGATTTCCCCCATTTCAAATTTCCCCAAATGTCAACATGAACTGGGAACCCAAGCAAGAACACCATTACAACCTTCCACTTTCAAAAAAGGTAAAAAGTTCAGTAAAAGTTTAGAAGTTCAGATGATGGACTTATGGCCAGCAATGGTCTCCAAAGCTGACAGCGAATCAGACAAAATCAGAAAAATCCTTCTTTATATCTTCAGTGCTAGAACCAAAGCTGGACACTCAGCAGAAAAAATTGAACAATCTGATGGATGCTTTGATTACATTGAGAACGGTTGGGCAAAAGGCTGCACAAGCAATCTACTTTTTTGAAAACCTTTCGGAAATTTGAAACAATGCCCTTAAACCTAATT
>JAFLJL010005196.1:0-14700 GCA_018398815.1 Conus ventricosus
ATTTTTTTTTTTTCTTTCTGTTCTGTTCATTTGTCGTTACTTTTTTCTCTCGTCTTTCTTCCCTCCTTTCTCCATCAGTTCTCTACTGTTTGGATGTCCGCCCAAACCTCTCTTTCCCTCTCGTCCGCCCCCCCCCCCCCCCTTCTCTCTCCTCTCTTGTTCTTTATCTTCTTTTTCAGTCTTCAATACAATTGTCTTTGGTTTATTTCAACATTTTTTCTTTTTTTTTCTTTCTCGTTTGTCATTATTTGCATTTTGTTTCTTAGATAGATGTATTAAAAAAGGAGTATATTTTCAAACTCATTTAACCTAACTGCAGTAATATTTTTCATTTGACAATGTGAAAAATGGTTGCACCAAAGTTTGGAAGACTGGTGTAAAATTTAAGCCCACATGTTTGCATGACGTCTATGTAATCACTATTATAATCATTAAAAGCAAGCGATCCTCTGCTATCCTTTCTTCGACTGCAGACAGGAAAATCGCTCTTAGAGTGCGGCTCAAAAAGGTGGCCCGGGTTAAATTCAGGTTGTCCATATCTAGCTTCACATCTTCAAACAGCGGCTACTCTGGAAATGTGAATGGGAAGGAGGGGTGGGGATGGTCTGTTGTTGAAAAGTTTACTGGTTTTCATTCCAGGAATCTGACTGGTGATGGAAGCCACTATAAATTGTTAAATTAAAGTGACTTCCTGAACCTTAGTTAATGTCAGAAAGGTATTTCAGTAGACTGAAATGCGGTCTAGATTACAGACTATCTTGTATATAACTGAATATAATACATGACATTCGCATGGTTGCAAACATATAAACAAACAAAATTCAGGTTACAGTGCTACCTTCAGGCTCTGTTCCAGAAAGGAAAAGCACAAAAACATTCAAACGTTCGCCATCTTTACTGTGGGTGCTCTTCCGTGTTTTCTACCCGGAAATGTTTTGTGCGCATGCCTTGCGCCTCGTTGCCGATGTACTGCAGTTTGCCAACCCCATCCCTTGAGGTGAGATGTAGTTGTGTCACATCACATAATATATCACAAATATCATCCCACATTACATCATCCTGCATTGTATCGCATCGGATTGGCGTGCCTTGTCATATCACATTATATTATATTTCATATTACGTCATATCATATCACTTCATTCATAGTATATCAAGTCATATTACAATAGATCTTTTTTTCATGTCACACACGCACATACGCGCGCACACACACACACACACACACACCACACACACACACACACACACACACACACACACACACCACGCACCTCACACCGCACACACACACACACACACACAACACACACACACACACACACACACACACACACACACACACACACACACACACACACTCACACACAACACACACACACACACACACACACACACACAGACACACACACAACACACACCACACACCGTTGCGCGTGCGTGCACATGCTCTCTCTCTCTCTCTCTCTCTCTCTCTCTCTCTCTCTCACGCACACCACACACACACACACAATAGTTGTGCCCTGCCATGACCGTCGTTGGATGTTGAACACTGTTCCGTGAAACGATGCTCCGTGTCTAAAGTGCACTGAGTATGGCACTGCTGACACATGTGCGTATTGTGCGTAGTGATTCTGTGGTTTTGAACTGCATGATGTCAGAACAAACGCTCGTGAACGAAAACCCACAGGCACATGAAAACAATGAAATTTCAAACGAAAAGAAACTTCTTCACACCGCTGACATAATACAAAACGTTTTTGGTGCGGTTGTACAGGAATTATGTGTTTGGCGAAATGTTCTTCTATATCGTTACTCAGCGATCTCTGACAGCTCCTTTAAACTACAAGTGACTGATTACAATCGAAACGATCAGATATTATCATTCCTTCCTTACACTGGATCACCGATCTCTCCCACTGCTCTAGCTAAAACCACCATACGTCTTTTTTGGAAATCAACAAAAAGAATTACTATTACTCTTTTTTTGTGACTGATCAAGACTCGGGCACACTGCTGTGTCAAGGAAGAGATTGCTCCCTCTGGGATCTTGAGGAGTGTGAAAAACTAAAACATATCGTCAGTGCATTTCTGCTGAACAAGGACCTCGACAGCTTGACTTCTCCACTCTTCACGTTCCTCTTACTTTTGTTTATCCCTTGACCCCGTGTCCCTGACCACCTCCACAATGGACCCTCACGGGAACCTGCAGCGGTGACAGACCCCCAGGATGGATCAAGTCCCTGTGGAGACCAAAGAGCAGTCACAGAACAGGAAACATCACCACCGGTGTCCGTCGGTGACCTTCACCTGTTGAGTCCCTGTCAGTGCACCCCTCAGCAAGTTGTGCTGCACACACCTACCCCCCTCCGCATCAGCGCTACTATCTTCAACCGAGACAAAGTCAAAGACATTCAAGGCAACACCTCTAGGACCTAGAAGTAAAGACTTCGCAGACGGACTCTTTGTCTCAGACAAAACCAAAACAAAGTTTCGCGTTCCTCTGTCCACTTATACAGACAAGAACTTCACCAGCTGAAAGAAGAAGTGGATGATCTAGATGCTTCCCAGCAAGACATGAAAAATGTGTTTTTTTCATTGATTGAGGATGCAAAAACGGCGACAAAAAATGAACTAAAATCCCATATAAATCTGATAGGGATTCCTTCAACTCAAGAATCGATGACTTAGAAATCACAATTTTCCAGTTGAAGGACTCCGTTATGTTTTAACGAAAGAAAACAAATGGCTTAAATCCCAACTTGGCAACCTCCGTTCAGAACTTAAACAAGTAAAATCCACGAAGTCAACAGTTGACACCAGCGCGCAGTTCAGCCTCAAAGAAGCGGTCTCAGGGAGTGCAGACGACACAGCTAAACCTGTTCATACCGTCAGTTTCTCAGCCGACTTCTCCGACTGACAGCCTGAATAATACGGAATGCCATCTCGCCAAACCTGCTAACCACGGCCAGCTCTGCAATCAACTGTTCATGGCAGTGACAGCAGCTGTGTGGAGAGTGAGGAGCCTTCCTCACATCCTGTCAAGTCCCCCACGCTCACAGATCCTGCTAATGAAGGCACTTATACCCACTGAATTCAACACACCCAGTGCCTCCCTCTCTGATTCAGCAGCCCTTCCTGCCAAACCTGACGTTTGTGATGACGCTCCTCGTCTGCTCATCTTATGACTGACTATTCCCATTCCCGTCAGTAATGTTTTGCTCCTTTGTCTAGTAGTGAGTTATGTGAAAATACATCCAGTGACATGTATTCTCAACATCAGCAGAAAGCTAAAGCAGACAATGTTAACTCTCAATCCGATAAAACAAGACTCAAACTCTCTCCCCGTGATATGTTAAGTTCTATATCTGTGAATGATCAAGTGTCTGCGCTCTTAATTGGTGATTCTGTCTTGCAGTACCTGGACCCCAAGAGACTAGCGTTACGCTCATATAATATGTTTAAAATCTGTGTGTCAGGAATTTCAACCCTTGACTTAGAGCATTGGGCTTATCCGTCAACCAGCTAATCACAAAGTCAAAGCCCTAATCGTTCATGTTGGCATAAATGACTGCCCGTCAGGACAGGTCACAGTTCAACAATGGACACAGTTGATTAACCTGTGTCATCAAGCTTTTCCTACTTCAAAAATAGCATTCAGCTCCTTAATTCCAGCAAAGGGCAGACACAATTTGAATAATTCTGTTTTCCCCCACAAACCGAAATCTAGAGAAGCTTGTTTCCAGTCTGAAGCTACTTTTATAGACAACACTGATAACATTTATTGCCGCTTCTGGTGCTCCTAAGCTGGCCATGTACAAAGGACTTCACCCACCCCAGTTTTTAAGGGTACAGCTCAGCTGGCCTCTAAATTCAAGAGCACTGTCTTGGACTGGCTGGTAGACACACTGCCACAGCGCAGAGGTCACCAGACAGAGCGGGATTTGCCAAACGGTCGGCAGGGAGGGAACAAATATTCACGGGATTTTCATTTCAGATTCAATGCTGGCAATGTCAGATTTAACGATGCTATCCTTTCTGACATGTCTCCCAACCAGCAGTTTCACTCCGCTCCTCACGGTATTCCTCATACCTCCCAGCCTGTCCCCAGCTTCCGTGATACCTGGTATGCTTACCCTTCAACTATTCCTCACAAGCTAACCATGAGAATGCTCCTGATGCCCGTTTGTCAAATAACCCTTCTACTCCTATAGGTAATGTTAGCCAGCGTAGTTACTTTTCACATTGTCAATCTCCTTTTAACACAGAGGGCCCAACCAGGCCTCTAGCTATGCCCTGTCCACCGTTCCGACTTCCCGCGCCAACAGGATCCTGGCTGCAACAATGGCCAGGTTAGAAACCGTGCCGTACCCCCTTTACAGTCCATGCAGCATTTCCCTTCTTTGGTGAGGCAACCTAATGAACAGAATCGATGCTTTCAGCCAGAACCAATGCTTCATCCTAACCCACCCCCACACAGACTGCCTAACCCCCGTGTACATCCTGACATAGAGTCAGGGTCACCGTACTACGATTCAGAACCCGGATGTCTTCCCTGCCCAGCGGGAACTGAACTCAATGTCCAGTACCCAGCCATGTTTCCCACAAACGACATGACCCGTTATTTGCACTGGCTGAACATGATGACATCCCACATGTTGAACATTCAACATAAATCGTCCATTGTGAATGTATATGTTAATGCATTACATTAAGCAATGTCAAGCGCCTATTATTGTATTCATGGCATGCCTTTTACTGGTTTGAACAATTCTGTTGCATCGTTGTTTGCGTGGTGGATGAACACGCGTGTACGTATGTGTGTGAAGGCGGTGAGAGGGGGAGGTCATTGGGAAGGGGGGGGGGGGGGGGGTATGGGGGGGGGAGTGAGAGAGAGAGATGAGAGAGAGAGAGAGAGAGAGAGAAGGAGGGATGAAGAGGGAGGGGGCGCTGAAGAGAGAGAGAGGGAGAGAGAGAGGAGGGGGGAGAGAGAGAGAGCATGGTGTCTGATGCAGTTGCCTACTCATAAGAGGGTTCAGATTGATTGTGATTTCGTACAAACGTTTCTTGATATTGTTCCCGTTGTTTTTCCTTGTTTTTGTCTTTGAATTACTCTACAGGTTTTCACCTTGTACTGTGTGAAAATTACACAGATTAATTTGTAATCTATTTGCAAATCATTTTCTTTTTGTTGTTCGTGGTTTTTTGATACTTGTGATCTTTGGATTTGATCCTTTGTCTGATTACTCCCACCTTGTCTTCTGATTTTTTTTTATATGATTTTTTTTCCATATCATTATTAGAATTTCAATAGTTAGGCCACTGGTTTAGAAAGTGAATATTTGTTTTATAAATAAGCAGCGATTTATTTAGTGTTCCCTCTCACCATTCTATTTAAGCCATACCTAGTGCTATACACTGAACATGCCTAGGACCTTAGACACATGGCCATCCAAACATGGACTTCGTGTAGGGTACCTTAATATCAATAATGCAATAAACAAAAAAGATGACATTGCAACTATACTTCGCAGTGATGGAAACAGTTTTCATGTATTTGTTTTTCTGAATCTCGATTATCTTCTTATATATCAGATGTAGAAATGGACATGCCAGGATACCAAATAATGCGACTAGACCCCTATAAACCAAAATTCTACTGGCTTACTCATATATCATGCTTCCTCATTAAAATGTAAAAGGCTAGTTAATTTTGAAAATTATGGTATTGAATCTGTCTGGATTGAAATAAGTATGAAAAATTGTCACCACTTGCAATAGGCTTTGTCTATAGAACCCATCAGAAACTACTGATTGGCAGGACAGATTCAATGCATTAATGGATGAATTAACCCATTCTAAGTTATGAGACAATTATATTAGGAGATTTTAAACATTGATCTGTTAAAAACTAAATCAAAGTGGTATCAAAACTATATATCACATAACTAGAACAACTAATCGATAGACCAACACGCATAACTGAAAATTCCGCTACTCTAATAGATCATATTTACACAAATGCAAAACAATTCATATCGAACTTTGTTCCCCTCCCTATGGCTGCAGTGATCACAACCCAATTTGCCTTACTTGGTTCAAAAACCGTGTAAAAATTCCAAAAGTAGGTCATAAAGTTATTTACTACAGGAGCTTTAGAAACTTTAAAGAAGATGATTTCCTTACTGACCTTTCTGAAGCACAATTTGACCTCATCTATCAAATCAGAGATCCAAATAAAGCAGCTGAATTTTGGATTGACACTTTTACCTCCGTATATAATAAACACGCCCCTTTTATAAAGAAAAGGATTAAACAGGAACCAAAACCTCCATGGATAACTAAAGAAATTGACACAGAAATTAATAAAAGAAATCATTTGAGTAATTTCGGAACAAATGAAGAATTCAGAAAACAAAGAAATAAAGTGACGTCATTAAAACGAATCGAAACGTACTTACTTTAGAACAATGTTAACTTCTACCAAAGATACCAGGCAAATTTGGAAAGCAATTAACATATTAACTATAAACACGTCTCAAAAAGTCAACAAATGAGCTCAGACATATCTGCAGATCAACTAAATAATCATTTTGCAACCATAGCAGATAGAATCATATTAAAATGATAGATCTAGTGAAAATGACCTCAATTATTTAGAACAATACATCCATTCTAAGGATATTCGTGTTCCATTTAGTCTGAAACCCATGACCGTTTTAGATGTTAGTAAAGCCTTGTCTACTTCAACCCAATCAAATACTCGTGATTTAGAAGAAAAAAAAAGAAAAAAGAAACACCCGAAGGTGCTGGGGAGGACCCAGAGAAGCACTGTCTTCACCTGCCCTTAGAGCAGTCTGTACCACCCCTGGAGGCCTGCGCTGTGTTGACGATGGGTACAGGCACGCGCAGGACACTCCATTAAGATATCAAGGGACATAACTGCTTCCTGAACAGAGGTAAATTAGACTACAGGATGCAGTCATAACAGCCCCAAAGTAGATAAACAAACTTTTCCTCTAAAATTAAGAAGCTAAAGTTATTCCTTTGTATAAAACCGGGGATTCTTCAAACCCATCAAATTACAGACCGATATCCATTTATCATCCATTGCAAAACCGATCGAAAAACACATGCATAAGTCTCTGTATTCGTATTTCGCTGATAACAAACTTCTCCACGAAAGTCAGTCGGGCTTCGAAACATCATTCTTGCCACACAGCCCTCATACAGCTTATCGACAGTCTTCTTTGCAGCATAAACGAGAATAAATTTGCAGGTATTCTCTTCGTAGACTTTGAAAAAGCTTTTTGATGTCATCAAACCATTCTTTGTTGTGCCATAAACTTGAACTTTACAAACTGACTCCAGAATTCATAAGTCTTATTTTCATCTTTTTATCTGACGGAAAACAATTAGTAGCTGTAGCTGACAAATTGTCAACATTTATGCCTGTCAAATATGGTGTTCCACAAGGCTCTGTGTTAGGACCTCTTTTGTTACTATTTACGTAAATGATTTGTCTTGTTTTGTTAAATGTAAAATGCGAAATGTTTGCAGATGATACATCTCTTCACGAAGCGACTCTGATGCCTATGAATAACAGTTAAGCTTCAAGCAGATATTGATAAACTTACTGAATGGACACAACTAAACCATATGTCTTTAAAATTCTATTAAAACAAAGTGCATGTACGTGTCTACAAGACAAAAACGACAAAAAATGAAAATCAAATTTCCAGCCTTTACTCATATCCAATAATAAGTTGAGGAAGTCAGTTCACACAAAACACTAGGTGTCATTATTGACAAAGATTTATCTTGGACTGAACATACAACATTCTTAGCAAAACGCCTTTCCAAAAAATATTTCAGTTGTCTCGATAAAAAATTTCCTCGATGGCCACTCTCGAAAACTTTTTTTCTGTGCACATATTTTGTCATTAGTTGATTATGCATCAACCCTTTGGGACAACTGTAGTGAACATAATTTAAAAATTAATTCATCGTCTGTACAAACGAGCATTGAAATTAGTATTGTTAAAATCGAGCTCCCTAACTGATGAAGATTACAAACAACTCAAAATATTAACCTTCCCAAACAGACTCTTTTTCAATAAAGCCCTTTGTATGCATAACGTTATTATGGAACAGCTCCCCAAAAGATTACTGAAACATTTAGAGTCAATTGCCATAGACATAATCATTTGTTGTCCATTCCTAGACCACGCAACAATTTATACAAATCCAGTTTCGTATATTCAGGTGGAAAATTTGTGGAATAAACTGACAAAGCCCTTAAAAAATACAAAAAATAAAACACATTAAGAAAAAATTGAAGTATTATCTCATGAATCGTTAACCACATATGATAATGGTAAAAATGTCCATCCTGTGCAGAAAAGAAACACACTGGTTAAAGATATACACTTCGTGAATGTAACCATAGGGACGGCAATGAGCATTGATACCTTTTACGTGAATGGAAGTGAGTGGGTAAAGGGAGGAGATGGGAGTGGGTAAGACGGTATGTTTACTTCTCTTTTGATGAATGGCATTGTACACGATTGATTTTCTTTTCTCTTTCTTTCTTTTTTTCATAGATGGCTTGATGTAAAAAAGCAGATATGTTGCTTATCAATGTTTCCATCTCTAAATAAAATTTTGACTTGACTTGACTGACACCACACACACACGCACACTCACCACACGCACACACACACACACACACACACACACAACACACACACACACACCACACACACACACACACACCACACACACTCACACGCCACTTTCCCTCTCTCTCTCTCTCTCTCTCTCTCTCACACACACACACACACACACACACACACACACACACACACACACACAACACACACACACACACACACACACACACACACACACACACACACACACACACACACACACACACACACACACATCTTTACGGGCATTCACACAAGTCACGCACACATCTGCACTACATAAGTATGCTTCAATAGTGAGCTTATGATCATGTGCAGCGCCCTCATTGGATACATCGAGAACAAGGAGAACTACCACAGATGGCGAGGCTGGGTGTTAGTCGCGGCCTTTTTCATCGTCAGCTTCCTGTATTCAGTGCTGTTCAACCAAAACTCCTATCAGTCCTACAACATCGCCCATGAAGATCAAGACAGCGCTAGTTGCCGCCATTTTAACAAGGTAATTTTAACATCCTACACAGCGTTTAGTGGCCGCCATTTATAACAAGGTAATTTATAACATCCACAACATCGCCATGAAGATCAAGACAGCGCTAGTGGCCGCCATTTATAACAAGGTAATTTATAACATCCTACAACAGCGCTAGTGGCCGCCATTTATAACAGGTAATTATAACATCCTACAACAGCGCCATGAAGATCAAGACAGCGCTAGTGGCCGCCATTTATAACAAGGTAATTTGTAAAATCCTACAACAGAGCTGGTGGCCGCCATTTATAACAAGGTAATTTATAACATCCTACAATATCGCCATGAAGATCAAGACAGCGCTAGTGGCCGCCATTTATAACAAGGTAATTTACAACACCGCCATGAAGATCAAGACAGCGCTAGTGGCCGCCATTTATAACAAGGTAATTTAAACATCCTACAACATCGCCATGAAGATCAAGACAGCGCTAGTGGCCGCCATTATAACAAGGTAATTTATAACATCGCCATGAAGATCAAGACAGCACTAGTGGCCGCCATTTATAACAAGGTAATTTATAACATCCTACAACATCGCCATGAAGATCAAGACAGCACCAGCGGCCACCATTTATAACAAGGTAATTTATAACATCGCCATGAAGTTCAAGACAGCACCAGCGGCCACCATTTAAACAAGGTAATTTGTAACATCGCCATGAAGATCAAGACAGCACCAGCGGCCACCATTTATAACAAGGTGATTTTGAACAATCCTACAACATCGCATGAATATCAAGATAGCGCTAGTGGCTGTTGACTACATAAGGTAGTTCCTATAATCCATACAGCATTGCTATGAAGGTAGCTCCTATAATCCAAACAGCATTTCTACGAAGGTAGCTCCTATAATCCATACAGCATTGCTATGAAGGTAGCTCCTATATCCATACAGCATTGCTATGAAGGTAGCTCCTATAATCCATACAACATTGCTATGAAGGTAGCTCCTATAATCCATACAACACTGCTATAAAGTTAGCTCCTATAATCCATACAACACTGCTATAAATTAGCTCCTATAATCCATACAACACTGCTATAAAGTTAGCTCCTATAATCCATACAACACTGCTATAAAGTTAGCTCCTATAATCCATACAACACTGCTATAAAGTTAGCTCCTATAATCCATACAACACTGCTATAAAGTTAGCTCCTATAATCCATACAACACTGCTATAAAGTTAGCTCCTATAATCCATACAACACTGCTATAAAGTTAGCTCCTATAATCCATACAACACTGCTATAAAGTTAGCTCCTATAATCCATACAACACTGCTATAAAGTTAGCTCCTATAATCCATACAACACTGCTATAAAGTTAGCTCCTATAATCCATACAACACTGCTATAAAGTTAGCTCCTATAATCCATACAACACTGCTATAAAGTTAGCTCCTATAATCCATACAACATTGCTATGAAGTCATGATCACCGGTTTGTTTTACAAGATAACACTATCACTCTTACAATCTCGCCATCACGATAAAAACGGCTTTGGAGGCCGTCATTTGTGCAAAATCTAAACGACTCCGCTATCAAAATAAAGACGGTGGTCGCTATTTATCAGAAATTAAACTACTATCACTTCTACAATATGGTCTAGATGGCCAAAACAGCTTTGGGGGCTTTCGTGTGTAACCAAGTAACACATATAGTTAAATACTGGTGTCATGTGGCCTTGGAGGCTGTGATCAGTAAGAATATAACAAGTTATCGTTCATATAACATTGCTGTCAAGATCCAGCCATCATTCTTGGCTGTCTTCTACAATAAGATAACGTGGGTATTACATAATCACATTGTCATATTACACAGAAAAGAAACTAAAGGAAGAACACGATTACAGCGAAACATGTTGTACACAAACATGCAGCTCCGGTATTACTGTTTCTACCTAAAAGAGAGAAAAGAATGGGTGTCGATCAAATACACTGCTATAACCACAGAAACAGAATAATCACGCTCCTCCTATTCTCTTCTTTACCTGCTATCCTTTTCCTTGTTATCATCCTTGGTATTCTTCTTGTTGTTGTTGAAGAAGAAGAAGAGAAGAGAAGAAGAAGAAGAAGAGATGATGTGATGATGATGATGATGATGATGATGATGATGATGATGATGATGAGGAGGAGGAGGAGGAGGAGGAGGATCAGGATAATGGTGATGATGATGATGATGATGATGATGATGAGGAGGAGGAGGAGTTAGGAGGAGGAGGAGGAGGAGGAGGAGGAGGAGGAGGAGGAGGATAACGCCGACGATGACAACGACGGCGACGACGACGATGACGATGATGATCATGACGACGGCTACGACAGTGATGATGACGAAGAAGAAGAAGAAGAAAAGAAGAAGAAGAAGAAGAAGAAGAAGAAGAAGAAGAAGAAGATGATGATGAGATGATGATGATGATGATGATGATGATGATGATGATGTGATGGTGCCGACTGTCATAAGGATAATGATGATGGTGACGACGACGACGACGATAATGTACAGGCCCTAACGTTGAGCAATGAAGCGAAGAAGGAGTTCACGGGTGGCTCCGTGGTCAACCTGATGGCTGTAGACTGCCAACGGATCCAGGACGTGGCTAGCAATCTCTGGATCGTGCTCTCCCGCCCCTCTACAGGTCAGTGACAGTGTTGTGTCCTCTCCACCCCTCTACAGGTCAGTGACTGGTTGTGTCCTCTCCACCCCTCTACAGGTCAGTGACTGTGTTGTGTCCTCTCCGCCCCTCTACAGGTCAGTGACTGTGTTGTGTCCTCTCCACCCCTCTACAGGTCAGTGACTGTGTGTGTCCTCTCCGCCCCTCTACAGGTCAGTGACTGTGTTGTGTCCTCTCCACCCCTCTACAGGTCAGTGACTGTGCTGTGTTTTCTCCGTCCCTCTACAGGTAGGTGACAGTGCTGTGTCCTCTTCGCCCCTATACAGGTCAGTGACTGTGCTGTGTCCTCTCCACCCCTCTACAGGTCAGTGACAGTGCTGTGTCCTCCCACCACTCTACAGGTCAGTGACTGTGTTGTGTCCTCTCCACCACTCTACAGGTCAGTGACTGTGTTGTGTCCTCTCCACCACTCTACAGGTCAGTGACTGTGTTGTGTCCTCTCCACACCTTTACAGGTCAGTGACTGTGCTGTGTCCTCTCCACACCTCTACAGGTCAGTGACAGTGCTGTGTCCTCTCCACCACTCTACAGGTCAGTGACTGTGTTGTGTCCTCCTCCACCCCTCTACAGGTCAGTGACTGTGTTGTGTCCTCTCCACCACTCTACAGGTCAGTGACTGTGTTGTGTCCTCTCCACCACTCTACAGGTCAGTGACTGTGCGTGTCCTCTCCACCCCTCTACAGGTCAGTGACAGTGCTGTGTCCTCTCCCCACTCTACAGGTCAGTGACTGTGTTGTGTCCTCTCCACACCTTTACAGGTCAGTGACTGTGCTGTGTCTCTCCACACCTTTACAGGTCAGTGACTGTGTTGTGTCCTCTCCACCCCTCTACAGGTCAGTGACTGTGTTGTGTCTCTCCACACCTTTACAGGTCAGTGACAGTGTTGTGTCCTCTCCACCCCTCTACAGGTCAGTGACTGTGTTGTGTCCTCTCCACCCCTCTACAGGTCAGTGAGTGTGTTGTGTCCTCTCCACCACTCTACAGGTCAGTGACTGTGTTGTGTCCTCTCCACCCTCTACAGGTCAGTGACTGTGCTGTGTCCTCTCCACCCCTCTACAGGTCAGTGACTGTGCTGTGTTTTCTCCGTCCCTCTACAGGTAGGTGACAGTGTTGTGTCCTCTCCGCCCCTTTACAGGTCAGTGACCGTGCTGTGTCCTCTCCACCCCTCTACAGGTCAAGGACTGCGTGTCTTCTCCACCCCTTTACAGGTCAGTGACCGTGCTGTGTCCTCTCCACCCCTTTACATGGTCAGTGACTGTGCTGTGTCCTCTCCACCACTTTACAGGTCAGTGACAGTGCCGTGTCCTCTCCACCCCTTTACAGGTCAGTGACCGTGCTGTGTCCTCTCCACCCCTTTACAGGTCAGTGACCGTGCTGGTCCTCTCCACCCACTTTACAGTTCGTGACCGTGATGTGTCCTCTCCACCCCTTTACAGGTCAGTGACCGTGCTGTGTCCTCTCCACCCCTTTACAGGTCAGTGACCGTGCAGTGTCCTCTCCCACCCCTTTACAGGTCAGTGACCGTGCTGTGTCCTCTCCGCCCCTTCACAATGTCAAGGACTGCTGTGTCCTCTCCACCCCTCTACAGGTCAGTGACTGTTATGTCCTATCCACCCCTTTACAAGTTAGTGACAGTGCTGTGTCCTCTCCTCCCCTCTACAGGTCAGTGACAGTGCTGTGTTTTCTCCGTCCCTCTACAGGTAGGTGACAGTGCTGTGTCCTGTCCACCCCTCTACAGGTCAGTGACCGTGCTGTGTTTTCTCCGCCCCTCCACAGGTCAGTGACAGTGCTGTGTCCTCTCCGTCCCTCTACAGGTCAGTGACAGTGCTGTGTCTTCTCCACCCCTCTACAGGTCAGTGACAGTGCTGTGTCCTCTCTACCCCTTTACAGGTCAGTGACCGTGCTGTGTCCTCTCCGCCCCTTCACAGGTCAAGGACTGCTGTGTCCCTCTCCACCCCTCTACAGGTCAGTGTACTGTTGTGTCCTATCTACCCCTTTACAAGTCAGTGAGAGTGCTGTGTTTTCTCCGTCCCTCTACAGGTCATGACAGTGCTGTGTCCTCTCCACCCCTCTACAGGTCAGTGACAGTGCTGTGTCCTCTCCACCCCTTTACAGGTCAGTGACAGTGCTGTGTCCTCTCCACCCCTCTACAGGTCAGTGACCGTGCTGTGTTCTCTCCGCCCCTCTACAGGTCAGTGACTGCTGTGTCCTCTCCGCCCCTCTACAGGTCGTGACTGTGCTGTGTCCTCTCCACCCCTCTACAGTTCAGTGACGTCTGTGTCCTCCTACCCCTTACGTCATGACAGTGCTGTGTTTTCTCTCACCCTTACAGGTCAGTGACAGTGCTGTGTCCTCTCCACCCCTTTACAGGTGAGTGACTGCGCTGTTCCTCTCCACCCTCTCACAGGTCAGTGACGTGCGGTCCCCTCCCCCCCTCTAAGGTCAGTGACGTGCTTGTCCTCTCCCCCCTCTACAGTCAGTGACAGTGCTGTGTCCTCTCCACCCTCTACAGGTCAGTGACCGTGTTGTGTCCTCTCCACCCCTTACGGTCTGACAGGCCGTTCTTCCACCCCTTAAGTCGGACCGTGCTGTGTCCTCTCCACCCTTTTACAGGTCAGTGACCGTGCTGTGTCCTCTCCACCCCTATCAGGTCATGACCGCTAGGTCCTCCCGCCTTCACAGTCAAGGACACTGTGTCCCTCAACCCTTACAGGTCAGTGACTGTTGTCCTCTCCACCCCTTTACAAGCAGTACGTGCTGTGTTTTTTTCCGTCCCCTCTAC
>JAFLJL010005197.1:0-14546 GCA_018398815.1 Conus ventricosus
TGTGTGTAAGTGTGGGGGTTGTGTGTGGTGTGTGTTGTGTGTGTGTGGTGTGTGTGTGTTTTGTGTGGTTGGGGTTTTGTGTGTGTGGTGTGTGTGTTGGTGTGTGGTGTGATGAGTGACAATTGTGGTTTTGGTGTGTGTGTGTGTGTGTGTGTTTTGTGTGGGGGTGTGTTTGTGCTTGTGTGTGGGGTTGTGTGTGGTGTGTTGGTGTGTGAGTGGGTGTTGTGTAACGAGCAAAGGAAGAAGAGGGCGATGGAAAGGAAGGCAAAGAGAAATAGAGAGAGGGGAACAAAAAAGGGAGAGAGTGGCAGAGGAGGAGTCTTATGCTTGGAAGGGGCCTTGAGGGTGTGTATGAGGGAAAAAAACAAACCAACCCCCCCCCCCCCCACACACACACACACACACAACAAAAAAACAAAGTAAAACACGATAGTAAGGGGTGTGTGAAAGTGGGGAGGGGGGGGGGGGGGAGGGGGGCTTGAAGGTGCGTATGAGGAAAAAAACACCACCAAGAGACAAAGAAATAAACGCAGGATAGAGAGAGGTGTGTGTGTGGGATTGGGAGATTGGGAGGAAACTGTTTATAAAAATAGGTGCCTATTGGCTGTCTACATGTGCATGTCTATGCGTATGCATCCTGGAGGGTGGAGAGGGGTTTTTGGGGGTGTACATGTTATACTCTACATGTTTTATCATGACTATGTAATGTATGTAGATGGGGGTGAAAAATACAGATGGTAGGATGGGAACATTGGGGGAGGGGGTGAAGAGAGAAAGAAGGAGAGGGCCGAAGAGCTAGAATGAAAAAGTCAAGGTGGAGTGGAGTCCATCAGGCACTGTGGTGCCAAGGCGAGAGATGATCCTTGACTGCATGACTTTCCTGTCTGGAAACATTTTGATCCTTGGATGTCACGATGGATTTCACCAAAGGTTCCACCTGAATGAAAGAAGATTCTGCCGCCATGACGTGAACGATCTCCGGGACACAGCAAATCGGGCCCTCTGACGGTGTAGAACAAACGGTTATGGGCCGTGACATTTACTTTGGGAAGAGAGAGAGGGGGAGAGGAGAGAGAGAGAGAGAGGAGAGAGAGAGAGAGAGGAGAGAGAGAGAGAGAGAGAGAGATTGTAGGAAATTTCAGCTTTGTTTCTTCTGCAGTCCTGTCACTACGGGTTTGGATGGGGGTCTGGCTGACGAAAGCCCTCGAATGAGAAGCGACAGCCCAGACAACTCAGTGTGCTCTGGAAGCAGCTTTGGGAAGAAAAAAAAGAACATTATTTTTTTGCATGAAAATCGCTTGGTTATTAGATTCTACTTATTTTTTTTCGTATTTTCTCTTTCTTTTCTCTGTTTTCCTTTTTTTTTCTTTCTTCTTTTTTTGTTTCTTTTTCCCTTATCTTCTCTTTTACTCCTGTGACGGTTTACCCTTCTTCCTTGGTTGTATCTGAATGTACACTCAAAATGTATTATGTTTGAAGCACCTTCAAATGTTATTGATACATAAGTCTCAGTGTACCTGTATATACGTGTGTGCTTGGGGGTTTTGACAGGCTTTCGTCATATTTGGCTTTTAAAATTTTCTGATTTTTTTTTAAAAGATAAAAAGTCAATGTTTTTCGCCTTTCTTAATCTTAATCCTTCTGCTTTTGTAAACTGTAAATTGTTTCTTTTTCCCCCTGTCTTTTCCTCATCCATTTTGATCGGTAGCGAATGGTTAGAGTTGTTGATACCCCGGGTTTGTGGTTTTTGAGTGCCTATACGAATGTGTTTGCTGCGCACACACGCACGCAGAGTTGTGTGTGTGTGTGTGTGTGTGTGTGTGTGTGTGTGTGTGTGTGTGTGTGTGTGTGGGGTTGTGTTGTGTGTTTGTGTGTGTGTGTGTGTGTGTGTGTGTGTGTGTGTGTGTGGTGTGTGTGTGTGTGTGTGTATATATATGTGTGTGTTTTGTGTGGTGTGTGTGTGTGTGTGTGTGTGTTGTGTGGTTTTGTGTGCGCGTGCGCGCGCGGCGTGCGCTTGTGCCCCCGTGCGTGGTGTGCATATATGTAGTGCATGCGCGCGGGGTGTTTGCGTGTTGTGTGTCCGCAGTGTGCAAATAGGTCATTCATGCTGTTCACTTTTTAAAACAGAAAGAAAAAATAGAAAAATCTGAGGGTTTTTCCCTGAGAACTTCAAATTTTAGACACGCTTCTGTCATACAGTGTAAAGTTTTGCGTATGGTATGGAAAGGTAATATTCTTATCGATACAGCTCTCTGTTATTCTAATCTACCCATTTTTTCCCTGTCATTTTTATGTCAGTTGTTTTGTTTTACGATTCTGATCACTGATGAATCTTTTTTTGTCTTGAGTTTTTTTTTTAATATCATGCATCAAGTATATATTTCACGCGGCGATCGCTTATGACTTAATTGGAAAAGGATTCAGATAAACGCCAGAATATGAGGCGAGCAGTCTCACCCCATGCGTGAGTTAAACCCGGAACGAGAATCTCTGTCAGTCTCCGGGCTGTTAGAATGACCATGAATCCACCACGCCACTGCTTTACAACTGAAACACAAATATAGAAGCGTGATCTATATGACCCCACTGTCATTTGGAGATCCACAGATGACAGCGCGATCAACTGGTTGTTATTCCGAGTCTCTATGATCCACTGATCAACATGAAACGGCTTTCCGACAGATTTGTATCCCTTTGTAATTTACTAAGAGAAAAAAAGAAGAAGAAAAGATCCAGTTTAAAAATAATTGCAGTGGTGTGTGTGTGTGTGTGGTGTGTGTGTGGTGTGTGTGTGTGTGTGTGTGTGTGTAGCAAAAAAGAAGAAGAAAGGGATCCAGTTTAGAATAATTGCAGTGTGTGTGTGTGTGTGTGTGGTGTGGGGGGGTGTGTGTGTGTGTGTGTGTGTGGTGTGTGTGTACGCGCGCGCGTGAGTGTGTGTGTGTGTCTGTGTGTGTGTGTGTGTGTGTGTGTGTGTGTGTGTGTGTGTGTGTGTGTTTTGTGTGTGTGTGTGTGTGTGGTGTGTGTGTGTGTGTGTGTGTGTTTGCGCCCTAGCGCGCACGTGCACGGTGCAGTATGTGATATGATCTGTTTGTTAAGCTCCGGTTTTTTTTGTTTTCTTGTTAATTTCTTCTATTTTTAAAAGCGACAATACAGTTTGGTGACCCCAAAAACACTACAACATTAAAACGTCCACCGGGAACACGTCAAAGAGGTTACTGCATTGTCAGCTATGTCCCCCAACATCCCTCCCCACTGGAACTCTTTCCCTGTCAGCTTTCAGACCATTTTTTGGGAAACACGGTAATGGTGGACGTTTTCTTGACAACCACCATTCCAGAGATAGGCAGGACACCACTTACCAAGCCCCATACTGATTGTCAACCTCGGGTGATGTCGTGGAGGAAGGATTTAGCGCACAGCCCAAACACACTCACAGCTTGCTTACAATCTCATTCATATATCATGCATTCGTCACATCAAACCACTAGTAAAGTCTATAACTTACTACACATGATCATAGAACGAAACATCAATGCATATGGAATCAAACAAAATAAAACATTCTCTCTTTCCCGAACTTTACAAAATCATTTATCTAAAACACATTAACTAACCCGGTATAAATAGATTTCTACTTTACCTGGCCCGGTGATCTTAATATTCACGAATCACTGTCTTTTTTTTTTCCTTTTTTTTTTTTTTTTTCACTGTCACTTTCACAACACGACACAACTGCTGGCATTGGTATTGGTCTGCTGGGACTGGCGTTGGTCTGTGGTTCTGCTTGACGAAGTGACGCTGCCAGTATGAGGTCGAACCCCGGGTTTAAAATAGAACAGTGACTATCAACATCGATCTTTCTCCTTTCTTCCTTCCTGCATAACGCATTGCACTCTCTCTCTCTCTCCTAGTCTGCTCTATTAAATGACATGGTTGCTTTTCTTTTCCTTTTCTTTTCTTTCTTTTTTCTTCATTAGTTAGCAACTCTCTCTCTCCACATCTCTCTTTAGTCCCTCCTCTGCAGACTATCTGGTGCTAAATGCTTAAACTTCACTCCTCTCATCTCTCTGCCTTTCTCCTGCAGAGACTACACCCCAGAACCTCTCTCTCGCTCTCTGTCTCTAGTTTGTTCTCCCCTCGTTCTCCCGTTTCTCTCACTCTCACATCCTTCTTTATCCCTTCCGATCTGTCAAAAAGGCGAGTACCATTGGTCAGTATTTTTACCCCTGATAAACCCAAGTTATCTCCCCCTAATTCCATTGGATATTCAAATCATGACAGTCACGCCTACACCCCCTTACTCTCTTGTGGTGGTCAATTGGTCATTTAATTGATTAGCTAATTTTCCCCCCCACCACGCACTACCTTCCCCCCTTCTACTTAACTGGCGCCGTGTGGCTTAACTCGTGGGCACTGGTCACTCTAAAATTTGGGTAGATGAGTCTGGCCAGGGACTGAGATCCGTCGGGCAGACATCGAGGCGTCGGTCAAACGGCTTTTGTCTGTCTGGCTGGACCGTACCGTCTCCGTGAAGCCTCTCCGCTAAGCTTAATTGGCTGGACCCGACATATGGGCCCCTCTACCTGGCGCCTAGAATGTTTGGGTTGAAAACTTATGTCCGAACAATTGGCTGACGAAATAACCACGAGTTTGGTTGTTCATTTTGTCCGTGACAATTTCCCCCTTGCAAAAGACCATGCTCCGCATTGTCTCAAAACAACGGGCAAAAAAGACAACAACCGAATTTGCTGACACACAGCTACACGTGCAAAGTTCGAAAAATACTTTACAACAACCGGTTTACAAATTATAAAATATATCAATTAGTGAATACCACTCCAATGAGTTATCATTGACGTGCGCTCTTGCGTTATTTCGACTCATTTTATAACGACCTCTGTCGCACTTATGCAATCCCCCTACCTGCGGATTTTCCATCTCTCCTTTCACAATTCTTATGAAAGCACAATATAATATGATCACGATTTATGACACTTCACTGAGGAATCTCCATCCTCACTTATTGCAAATAATGCATCACCACACAAGCGACTGTATGCTCTAAGCATAACACATTTACCCTGAACAAATCTCACACAAAAATATGAACCATTTGCCAACTGGGAATGAACCCTATCCAATCAACATAACTGCAATCAAACATATTATCAACAAAGCACCCCCGGGTATGACTGACTTCCTCTGAGTTGCAGCTTGCTAGACTACACGGGTTAAATAGTCAGCTCCGACATTCTGTCGACCTGGGGTGTACTGGGACTCGATACCTTAGGGCTGCAGTGCCATTGCCCAACGCAGAACCCTGCTGTTTTTCAGCTGTGCCTCCTGCAGGAATTTGAAATGGTTGGGATCAGTCTCTATCACGAACTCTTTCCCATACAAGTATTTGTGGAACTTCTGCACGGCCCACACGACAGCTAAACACCTTCTCCACCGTTGCGTACCCTTCTTCACCTTTGTCAACTTCCTGCTAGCATATTCACAGGGAACTCGACCCCTTCATGCTCCTGTAACAATACTGCACCTATCCCACCACCTGATGCTCTGTCCGCAACAAAAATGGTTTGGGCATATCTGGTAGCTTCAAGATGGGACGGGAACCTAGTCTTTCCCAAAACCGTCCCGCAGTGCTTGCTCTGCAGCGTCTGACCATTCGACCCCGCGGTTTCCCTGCCTTGACCAAATCACTGGAGGACTCGTGATTGCTGCGAAATTTGGAACAAACTCCCCATAGAACCCAATAAAACCTAGCAGACTCCTGACTTCTGTTTTGGTCTTTGGTCTCTCTGAATTCATCATCTTCTCCACCTTTCCCCCTTTTCTGGCTGCTTTGTGTCGCCTCCGACAACAAAACCCAGAACTCCAGGCTTGGAAAACCAACCTGGCACTTTGTTGGTCTGGCTGTGAGATTGGCTTGTCTCAACCTCTCTAAGATGCTCCTAGCTGCCTCATTGCTCCTCCCATGGGCTCGGATGCTATCAGAATGTATCCATGAAATTCACAACGCCTTCCAATCCCCTCAATAACTTCCTCATCATCCGAGAGAAACTGCAGGGGCGTTTTACCATCCCAAAAGGAAAATACTCGCCACTGGTATGCCCCATAGGAGTGGAGAATGCTGTGACTTCCCTTGAGTCCTCACTCAAGGCTATTTGCCAGTAACCCTTGCTCAGATCTAACCTGGTGAAATACTGGCTCTTGCTTGTGGCGATTTGAGCGGAACAGGTCTTCCTGTTCGGTATGACCTCTGCATCGACCTTGGTGACACTGTTCAGACGTCTTAATAGTCAACACAGAATCGATGCTCAACCTGACTTTTTCCTCACTAAGACGAGGGTGCACTATACGATGATTTGGACGGTTCAATCACCCCAAGGTGCCACAACTCTTTTCTACCTCCTCCTCGATCACTAGCCTTGTGCATATGGGCACGGGTAGGGCTTTCACATGTCACGGTTTTTTGCGATGTTTAACTCCAACCGTACATGTCCTCTAGGAGTTTGTCCTGCCTCGGTTTTTATCATTCAGGGACGCCCTATACTGTTCAAGGAGCCCCCTAACTTACCACGCTGTCTCTCACTTGGTCTAGGGCCCCCTTCATACAGTGGACAACATCCCTGTATGACTCTACTCCTGGAAAACTCAGGCAACAAAATCATCCCTTCTTCTGCAGGGTCTCCCTTCACCTCCCTCAATTGATTGGCTGGCTGCGTCACTGTTTGCTTGAGTCTCACGCTGAATATATTATGCGGAGCAAATTTGCATGGAAAAGTTTGATTTCCCATTCACATCGATCGGTATCCTGATCTACTTTCAATATGGTGAAATGGTCCCTTCCCATGGCATCAGCAGCTTGTTGTGATCCGTGGGAAGCAGTAACAGGACTAGATCTCCCACCTTTGAGGAATTGCTGTTCCTCACCTTCCTGTCTATGCGTCTTCTTCTGGACGACCCTAGCCTCCAGCAAACTCACCCTTGCGACCCTTACATGTCTCCTCGAGCCTCTTGTGCGGTAGGTCCCACCACATACTGATACGTGTTTTTGACCTCTTCTGACCTGTTCTCCGACCAACAGCTCTTGAGAATGCACACTGGCCCCGAACTGTCGCCATACAGCAGCTCAAATGGCGAAAAGCCTGTGCTTTCCTGAGGGGCTTCCCTGTAGCGAACAGTGCCGCTGGAATGTAATCGTCCAATCTGCTGGCCTTTCCTCACAGAGCATCTTTAAGATGCCCTTCACACACCATGGTAATCTCTCCACAAGCCCATTGCCATAGTGGGTGGTTATGGGGTGAGTGAGAAGCTGTGATCCCGAGCAGCTGTTGAGACCTCCTTTCAAAAAAACACCCGGGGCCCGGGGCCTGAGGTGACCTGTGACCCCCTGTCACTGAGAAATTTGTGCGTAGAGGCACCGCCAACGCGAGAAAAGTTGTCTACCAGCCCTTTCAGACGAACCTGTTGCGTATCTACCCTTTCAATGCAACATGCTTTCTGGGTATCTGGTCGCCGTAGTCCACTAAGCCGTCAACACATACCTGTGCCGCCCTTTAGAACAGGGCGCGATTGGGCCCAATCAGATCAACAGCCACCCTCCTGACTGGTGGGTGTCAATTAAAGGGGGATTTTAAAAAAAGGGCCTTCCGCTTCACCCCTCTTGGGCTGATCTTTTGCCACACAGTCACATGACATGCAGAAAACGTTTTATGTCTGGCCATTGCTCCTGGCCAATGACAGTCATCAAAGATTCGGTCCCTGATTTTGCTGTTGCCGAGATGACCCCGCATGAGACGACTCGTGAACCACTGACATGACAAGTGTCCACGTAACCTGCTGTACCACTAAAAACTGAGTGAGTCACCTTACCTGTCCCCTTTCCGCTGGTGAACACTCGTACAACACCCGCCTTTCACAAGAAATTCTGACCTCACCTCCTCTAACACCTAGTTTCTCTCCACCTCTTGCCAACTCCCAAGATTCACGAGCGAGAAGGGTCTTGTCCTGCGCTGCCCTAAACTCAACAGAGCACACATCTATGCCTGACTTCCCTGCTGGAACGACTAACGGTTTGATCACCCTTTTCCTCCTTCTTGCCCCGTGTTTGAAACTGCTGCCCCTGTAGCAGTCAACAACCAGGATCCCCTGGAATCCTTGCCCTTGAATATTTCCATGATCAAATCATGAAGGGTTTCTTGCTCCATACACCAACGCAGACAACCGCCCTGCGAAGTAAGGGTACGTACATCTATCTTAGCCACTGGAATCTCCCTCACATGCCATCGATTAGAGTAGCAGGTCTGGATTTGCCCGTCAAATCCCCTTTCTCGACCAGCGTTGTTTCTTTTCACCACCCCGCATGAACAACCAGTGTCCCGTAACACATTCAACCCTCTGCTGGCCAATCCCCCCTTCCACTGGTAACGAACCACCCCGCCTTAGTGCCCTCCATCCCTTGACACTGAGCTGCTGTACAGTGCTACCATAGCCTCACTCCCACCCTCTTCAGACTGAATCCCTTTTGGTTCCACGCAGGTCGTTTCCCTGACGACCCTTATCCACCTCTTGCAAGCTGCTGCCATCTAGGAACCTCATGCGACAAACCCTGCCACATGTCCCTTCATGTGACAAATGAAACACCTAATGTCCCTTTGCCCTTCCTTCTGCCCCACCACTGGGTTTGCAGCCTTTGCAGAAACTCTCCCAATCTCCTTGCACTCTTCTCACCTGTGCCCGGCACCTGTTCTTCTCCTGCACCTTAGTGCCCAAACGTGCCTCTCTATACACCTCTGTCGAACTTCAAAAAACAACATCTCCAGCTGTCTCTGGCTGTCTCTCTTTCAAATGAGTATAGAGTTAAACTCAGTGCCGCAACCTGACAAAATCTGTTCTTTCATAACTAGCTTCTTTCAATTCAGCGAACTCCCTTTTCGGTACCATCCACTCTAACCCTATCTCAAAATAGTGATTACTAGTCGCGCACCAAACTGAGTGTACGTCTCACCTGCTTGTAATTTAGCTGAACGAAATTTCTTCCTGAACCCCTCCTCAGTGAGGTCAAATCCTTTCATCAACGAAACTTCACAGCGCCGAAATCAGACTGTTGTTCTGCTGGTACGCAGGTGAAAATTGTAATGCCTTACCCGTCCAGAACGCCGACAAAAATGGACTGCCCACTACATCTGGAGGCCCAACCTGACTGGTCGCAAACGTTTCGAAACAGACAGATGTATGCATCAATCGAATCGTCCTTCAGAGAATTTGGCAACTTGGGTCAGGGGAGCGTAACTGCTGCGACATAGTCACTGGAAACTGAACTACCATCCTCGGTGCTCACCTTAGTAATCGTCACTTTCCTACCTCTAATTGAACCTTTAATCTTTCCGTTTCGCTCTTCATTCTTTCTGTCTCCTGCGCTTCCCTTATTCCTTCTGTTTCCTGCGGTTCCCGAAGCCTGATATCATTAGCCTGAAATCCTTAATTAATTCTGTTCCTGCTCTGCAATTCACCGCATCAACGTCTCTTTCCAGCACGATCATCTCTTCCATCTTGTTGGTATTCAACGAATGCACGCAACTCTTCTCCAATAGCCAAAATCACGAGCGAACGCTCACCAAGTTGTTCAATAGGGTGTTCTTTTTCTACCGCCATTAATACTCTTTTTTTTTTTGAACAAGAATTTTTTTTTCTCTACGACAGACGCCAAACTGTGGTTAACCGACACGATGACGTAAAGCACAATCCTATGAATGATAATATAGCTCGGGACAACGTAGTTAGCGTTTTTATAAGAGCCCAGCGGCCCTGCCCCACTATGAGAGCGAATTATAGCAATCTGTGCGAAATAAAGTACTCTGGGGCTGAAATGCCAAGCCTATAATAACTATCTTGGAAGCAATGCCAAGCCTAGTATTTAACCTTATCTTGGGACATACAGTAAGACAACCCCTTGTCTCAAGGATTACAACACTTGGGAATCCACCCAGCTTCCTCTCTGAGAAGTTGAACAATTATCATAAGATGGCCAGAATAATCCAGCAACGTCGTCAATAAATTGTCCAACCTCGGGTGAAAGTCGATGGAGGAAGGACTAGCCACAGCCAACACACTCCAGCTGCTTACACACTCATTCATATATCATGCATTCGTCACATCAAACCACATAGTAAAGTCAATAACTTTACTACACATGATTCAAGAGAACGACACATCAATGCATATGGAACAAACAAATAAAACATACTCTCTATCCTAACTTCACAAAATCATTTATCTAAACAACATTAACTAACCCGGGTATAAATAGAATTTCCTACATACCTGGGCCAGGGTGATCCTTAACAATTCACGAATCACTGTCTTTTTCTTTCTTTTTTTTCTTTCACATGTCACTTTCACAACACGACACAACTGCAGGCATTGGAGATTGGTCTGCTGGCACTGGGCGTTGGTCTGTGGTTCTGCTTGACGAAGTGAACTCTGCAGGTATGAGGTCGAACCCCTGTATTAAGATAAACAGATGACTATCAACATCGCACGTTCTCCTTTTTCTTCCTGCCATAAACGCATAGCACTCTCTCTTCTCTCTCTAGTCTGCTCCATTAAATGGACCTGTTTGCTTTCCTTTTCCTTTTCTTCTTTCTTTTTCTCTTCATTAGTTATCAACTCTCTCCACTCCACTATCTCTCTAGCCCGCTCCTCTGCCGACTAAAAAATCTGGAGCTTAATGCCCCCCTATAAACTTCACTCCTCTCAGCTCTCTGCCTTTCTCCAGCAGAGACTACACCCCAGAACCACTCTCTCTCTCTGTCCTCTCTGTTCGTTCACCCCCGCTCGTTCTCCTCGTTCTCTCACTCCTCACATCCTTCTTATCCAGTTCTATCTTGTCAAAAAAGGCGAGTAACCCCATAGGGTCAGTACTTTTACCCCTGATACCCGAAATTTAACTCCCTCAAATTCGCATTGGTATTCAAATCATGACAGACACGTCCCTAAAGACACCCTTACTCTCTGTGTGGTCAAATTGGTCATTTAAATGATTAGCTAGATTTCCCCCCCACCACGCACTACCTTTCCCCCCCTTTCCACTTAATGGCGCCGTGGGGCAAATCGTGGGCACGGGCACTCTAAATTGGCTGAGAGTCTGGCCCGGCACTAAACCCCCGCCCGGGGCAGACACGGGGCGTCGGTCAAGCTTAGTCTGTCTGGCGGGACCACCGCCCCGGGAAAAAGCCTCTCCCTAAGCTTAATTGGCGGGAACCCGACATAGGGGCCCGCTACCTGGCCCCTAAAAGTTTGGGTTGAAGTTTTATGTCCGAAAAAATTGGCTGAACACAAACCCGATTTTGGTTGTTTCATTTTTGTCCGTGACCCAGATGCAAAATTTTTCTTTGTGGGAATAATGAATGAGCGTCCTCGAGGGAGGGCACTTTTGTGCCCCGATCATCACGCACAAGGGGCCAGCCTCTCTTTCATATCTCTGGGTACAAAATAGCCTAAAGGAAACAAAAACCAGAGACCGCAGCCCGCGCGCGCGCACACCACACACACCCAAACACACACACACCACCACACCACACACACACACACCACACACACACACAAAACCCTCTCTCCCCCTCTCTTCTCTCTCTTCTCCTCTCTCTCTCCTTCCCAAAACAAGAAAATCATTCCCCGAAACGCCCCCCCAACTTCAGCAAATTGGACGAACCCACCCCAGTCTTCACGTCATCGGGGGAAGTTGACGGCTGGCTGGTTCCCTCATTAATTCTGGGGGGGACCAGGTGGTAAAACCCTGTATTCTCACCGTTCCTGATACTTTTCCCCTAAACAAACAAACAGTTTCATCCAGCTATATTTGAGAAAGTTTCCCTCAATGCACTTTTGCAGGAAACTACGACCCAAAGCATTCGTTGAACGACTCATACATGACGAGGACTGATCGTAACAGCAGTCATTTTCAATACATCGGCATGAGTGTGCAAACACAGTTTTTAACCTTTAGGAAAGGCTGCTTTGGGAAAACAGCGTGAAAACGTACGCTGAAAAGGGCCCCTGGGGGCAAGGGGTCTAACGGGTCAAAGCAGGAAATAGATCGCCGATCCTTTTTCTGTGGGTTGGGTTTTTTTGCGTACTCCTTGGGGGCCCAAATGGTGAGGGGCGGACCGTGCAGAGGGCGGTTTTGAATGCAGCATGGCTTTAAGGACTGAGGAAACAGCGCTGGGGTTAAGACCAGCATGAGGGGTAAAAAGGGTAAATAATCCCACAGCAGTCTCCTTTAGGAGCGGACCCTCATTTTTTTCCCTTTACCGCCTAGCAAAAGGTTTTTAAGGGGTGCTTCAAAAAGTATTGCCCACATGTCGCAGCAAAAGGGGTTTTTTTCTATTTTCATCAGTATTTTACTAGATGTGTGTGGGGGGGTTTTTTGTGTGGTGTGTGTGGTTTTGGTGTGTGTGTGGGTGGGTGTGTGTTTTATTTGGTGTGGGGTTGTGTGTGGGGTGTGTGTGTGTGTGTGTGTGTGTGTGTGTGTGTGTTGTGTGTTGTGTGTGTGTGTGTGTGTGCATTTGAAGAGAGAGAGAAGAGAGAGAGAGAGAGAGAGAGAGGAGAGCGAGGAGAGAGGATTTGCGCCTTTTACTCACTTGGCCTAACAAGACTTCCCAATTTTCATTCTTTCTCTTAAAACGACACACCAACACAAAAAAAAGGGCAATATCTTGGGCACAGACAGTTTTGGCAACGAACAAAAAAAAGGGTTCTTTAGACATTTAATTAAATTAAATAACCACACACATTCCCTCAAAAATTTCAGACGAAAAAATTTTTTTTGTGTCTGGGCTGGATCCCCAGGGTTATTTTCTGCACGAGACTCCTTTTTAAACCCCAACACTGAAGACGTGAAAATACTGAGACCCCGCACACTTAGGAACATTCAAAAAATAAAGGACTGAACGCTTTGGAACTTTTCTGACCACCCTAAATTTACAGCAGGGGGCATTTCTTTTCAACGTTCCATAAAGAGAGAGAAGAGAGAGAGGAAGAGGAGAAAGAGAGAGGAAGAGGAGGAGAGGGACAGAGAGAGAGAGAGAGAGAGAGAGAGAGAGAGAGAAGAGGAAAGCACACATACATTTAAAAATAACATAAAGGGGAAATTTAGGATCTCCCTTTCAAGCACCTTTTTCACCAAAGCAAAGACACTGTACGATTGCAATTTATTGTTCTGGGGCCGACATACACATATATGAGAGAGAGAGAGAGAAAGAGGAGAGAGAGAGAGAGAGAAAAAGAGAGAGAGGAGAGAGAGAGAGAGGAGAGGGGAAGAGAGAGAGAGAGAGGACAAGAAAATTTTTTTAAATTTAACTGGGCCACATGCCCGGCCAATTTGGAAAAGGGAAGGGGGTAGAAACAAAATCAAAATGATCCAAATGAATAATAAGGAAAAAAAAATCAAAACATCGTCAAATAAAGTATATGCATAAACACACACACTACACAATAAATCCGCGAACATAATCAACATCGTTGACCATGTTTCCCCCTCTCTCTCTCTCTCCTCTCTCTCTCTCTCCTCTCTCTTTCTCTCTTCTCTCTCCTCTTCTCTCTCCTCCTCCTCTCTCTTCGGGGAAAAAAAATGTTTTTTTTTTTCTCTCTTTTGGGGGGTTTTTGGGGGGCGGGGGGGTGCGGGGGTTGTGTTTGGGGGCGGCGTGTGGTGTGTGTGTGTGTTGTGTGGTGGTGCTGCGGGGTCTTTTTGGGGTGTTTCCCGGGGCTTGTGTGGTTGGGGGGTGTGGTTGTGCGGATGCGGTCCGGTGCCCCCCTTAACCCCATTTTTCCCCCAAAAGAAAAAATTTTCCTTGGGGTTGGTAATTGCCCCGCTTTCCGCCAAGCCAGGCTCATTAATCAAAAAGGATTTTTTTTACATCAAAATGCTTTAAATTTTGTCCTGCCTTTTTTCCTTCCCTTTAGGGGCCAGATTTAAAAAAACAAAAAGTCTTTTGCACTCAATTTTTTTTAAATTTAAAATTTTTGCTGATCTGGCACCCTTTTTTTACTCCTGATGTTTGATTTGAAAATTGGACCATAAACTCCATTTTTTTGTTTTTAACCCTTTAAATTTGTTAATGATGATCCGAAGACAAGGACTCATAATACTCAGTAATTTTATTGTTCGAGAATTTGGGTCATCAAATTTCCATGTTTTTAAAAGATCCCATAAGGGCTCATCAAATCTCCTTTTTTTAATTTTAAAATAATGGTGACATAGGCCCCCTCTTTTTAGGGGTTAAAAAATTATTTTCTTATTTTTAGGGGCTCATCAATTCCATGTTAGTTTAATTGATCCAAGATAAGGCTCATCAAATCTCCATGTTTGTATGTTGATCAGTAAAGGGGAGGAGCCCCCTTCCCCCATTTTTTTTATTGATCATAGTTCAGGGATATCAATATTCCAAATTTGTATAACGTTCCCCGTAGATCAGGGGCTCACAAAATCTCCTAAAATCGGGATTCAAACCAACAGGGATCCGGAACAATGGGGAAAA
>JAFLJL010005198.1:0-14081 GCA_018398815.1 Conus ventricosus
TTGTAAACACTGCATCTTCTCATCTGTATTAGGTCTCTAACAGACACATATTTCTTTCCTTGTCTTTTTCTGTTGGTGGCTATGTGTTATTATCCATTATGACAAACTGAAAATTGTAGAACTGATACTGCTAGAAAAGCCAAACTGAATGACCACCATGTTCCACCAGTAAAACGACCTCTACCTCACTCCCCCCCGAACTATATCATCTCAGTATCCATGCAACCCTCGCACCCACTCGTGCTAAAACTCTTTTCTCATCCAAATTAGTTTTGATCATGTTCTTGAACCATACAACCTACAATATATGTCTACATTCAGAACCCTGATTGCTACCTATTTCTAAATCTTACCGATACACAGGTTTGCCTGTGGTCCTCACCTCCAAAAAGGTTACAATGAAATCCACTTGAACAGGGAAACTTCACAGAACTTTCAGAACCTTGGATAATTCTACAGTATTCAGAGTATTTTCATGAGCTATGACCCAGGAATGCATTTCATTTCCAAATACACATCTGTAAATTTGTACAGACTGAGTTGTACAATTGTAAGTTTCCCGATGAAAACTCATCTGTCCATATTTTTTTTGCTAACAACTAGATAGCATTCTTTCTCAACTAAAAAGCAGTTTGTGCACAACTTGCGTAGAACAATATGTTCTCTGTCCACGGAAATCCCCAATATTCAATGAATTGAAATGATTCATAGAACATGGATTCCCAGTCTGACAAAACACAATATACAATCAGGTATGTACACAAACATTACAAATCACCATGAACAGATCAAGGGAAGAAGTCGGTGCCAATCAACTCATCGGGGAAATAATCCTGACCCACACTGCCCTGTGAAATTAGGATTGTACTTGTACCCTTTGCTGTAGCCTGCAACAATCCACCATCATTTTTCTGTTAAGACTTTCCGTTGGTGAGCAGCACACAACTCTCTGCACCACTGGCAGAAATATTGGGATAAAGATTTTTTTTTCTTTTTCTGCTTTTCTCAAATGTTAACATGCTATTTTCTTTGCAGAGTGTCCAACCAAATAAGAAAGCCACAAAAATCAACTCGTAAAACTCATTCAATTAATTGGAAAAAATCACTGTGCATATGTTGAAAAATACTCCAAATTCTGAGTATAATCACCCTGCTTCAGACTATTTCTGACAGCATGATAACTCTAGAACAATAGGGCAACTCTCCATCCGCTGTTACAGGCTGCTTTCAGTCCCAAATATCTGAAAATGATTGAATTTTGTGCTCTGTATGTTCCTAGGTGACAAGTTAATATGCAGAAGTACATTCAGGGTTCAATAATAATCCCCTTTAAAAAAAAGAAATCTCCATGTGCGGGTGGCTCACAGACAGAATTCACACCCTTCTCGATGTTTTTCACCCTTTTTCATTTGCTGAAAAACAGGATGTTTTCGCCTGGTTGCAGTTGAGACAATGACTGAAAAACCCAAACAAAAAACATAGAAACCAGAGAAAATCAAAACTCACCAATTCTTCAAGGGGGGTGGGCGCATTGCGAAGAGCAGGGGAACGGGGGTAGTGCCCTTTGGGGTCTGACACAAGCCTTACATTTCATACCCTTAAATCTCCACTGACTTGGCGTGGGGAGGTAACAGCACATTGTGCAAGCAATCCCTAAGAAATGAACATCCAAAAAGACGATGCTGTCACAAATTCCCAAACCCCTACATAAAAAAGGTTTTGCCCTGCTATTAAATTTCTTTTGGCCTACTTTTTGATGCTGTCAAGTGAATTCATAGGGTTAATCAAATCTTTTTTTTCAACCCCTACAATTTTTTCACATTCACTAACTGGGTTTAACGAAACATATAATTAGTATCAAGTCCTATTATTTGCAACGTTTGGAATCTTTTTTTTCACATTAAATTTTATCAAATTTTAGTGTTTGTGTTGCCCCTTATGTGATCAAACTAGAACATTTTACATGGTCTTCTCCACCAAAAAACTTCAATGCAGAACAAATACCCCCAGTAACTAATGAAAACTAACAGACTATTTTTTTTTTCAAAAAGGTTTAACAACATTCAAAGACAGAATCAAACCACATGCTCTTTAAAAAATTGGAGTACCCCCCACTTTCCTGATCACACACAAGAAAAGAAAACTAAAAATCCACTCAAGGCAAAAAAGCAGCCAGGTTTGGGGCACAGCATGCTTTGACTTCAATGACAAGTTTACACGCAACATTTAATTAAAAATGTTTCCCCCCAAAACCAATTTTTTCTTTACATCAAAAAGCTTAACTGCCACTTAAAGGGGAACCGAACAGTGTCCCCTTTGGACTGTAATTGTTTCATCAAAAAGGGCCAAAATTCATACGGCAAAAAAAATTCATGTAATGATCCAATATTTCCCTCTTGATTTTTTTTGCGTCCTTTTATTTTTTTGGGTAATAAAGTAAAACCATCAATGTAGCAAGATTTCCGTCTCCAGTCGCCATCATGTCATCATAAAATGTGCGTTGAAAGTGCACAGTGTGACTTGTGTACGTTACAATGCTACCAAAATTTTTAAAATCATATTTACATTCGAATACTACATGTGTTTAAAAAACCCTAGATTTTGAAGAGTGCAGATTCCCCTCAAAAACTTTTTTCTATTTTATTTTAAAATTTAACAGTTGGAGCTAAGTTACTTCCAATGTATTTTTTTGTACCTAATAAAAAAAGTTTTAAAAGTCAAGATTATCACAAGAAAGTTTCAATATTCTAAAATATATATTTTAGACTTTTCATCTTTTGGCAACAGTCGCTTCACTTTCATTCCTTTAATTTTCAAAATTTTTTTTTCTGAAATTCTGGATCAACTTTCCCAAAAATCCCGCACACCAAATTCAAGGGGTTCGGGAACGGGCCTTCCCATTTTCCACAAAATTTCATTGACACATACATATTTTTCATATTTTGCTGAAAAACAGCAAAATGCAAGTAAAACCAGACCCCTTGATGCACAACATTAAACTCAAAAACAATCAAAAAAAAATACTTTTAATCCATGAAATCCCCTATTTCTGTTGACAGTGAGCTAAAAAAGCTAAATTTAAGGGCGTTTAATTGTTCAAAAGATAACGTTTTTTCAAGTTTTCTTTATTTTTTTCCGCTTTTTTTTTTCGTATGGCAAATTGCAAATAATGTTCAAATTTTCTTTTTTTAAATCAAACCTTTCGTTTTGAAATAACTTTTTTCTATCATATTTTATTTAATTGTCACGACCAAACCCCTGGGGTCTGCCCTCAACTCTGATGGATGAAGGGACACTGATCCACCCCCGCAAGAACCACACAAAAAGATTACAATACAAACCCCATTTATTCACACCAACACACACATGTCACAAAAGCTTTCCCAAAAACCCCCAAAACTCACAATCACAATCAAGCATTTCAAAACACACACAACAACAATTAAGCATTTAAACAAAAAAGGACTACACATGTCAAAACAACATTTAAACGCACACAAATAACCAAAACAAAATAAGCTTTCCCCACAACTTTCCTTTCCGTTTCATTGTTCCCCACCCCGCCTCTCCAAAGTCCCTGCAGCACCTTTCGCATCGGGTCCCCCCAAACCGGCGTTCTTAAAACGGTCTTCAATCCCACACCATGACACCACACCCCCCCCAAATCGCCGACACGGGCAAACCACACTGTCACATGGCTTAGAACCCCGAGGACAGTGGAAACCCATCCGGGGAGGGGGCTTTCCCTGATGGCCCCGGGACAGGGGTTGGACCATCCAGCAAAGTCCCCGGCTCCTCACATGGCGGCCCCACACGAAATTTTTGGGTACCCCCGGGGGGAGAGAGAAGGGGAAGGAACTGGAAAAAAGAAGGGTACTAAAACCCCCGCATCAGACATCTAAATTTGCTGTTTAACCCTAACACCACTCCTGAGGGGCGAGGGGAGGGTGGCTGATTACTTTAGTAACACCACTAAACACAGCCCCTGAGCATAACACAGAAACAAACCAAAATAGGAAGTTCGTTAAAGTCTCCTCACACGAAGCATAAAGATTACATTAACAGGCTAAAAAAAACGAATACATTTATGTCTTCATCCTTCCCTCCTCACGTTAAAATTTTTCCTTTTTTTAGGAACGAACTAATACAGAAACCTTCTTTAAACTCCCCCAATTTCAAATAAAATTCAAGGCAAAATTTATCACCACTTTTATAGAAACTTTTCAAAATGACACAATTTTTTAAACCCACGCACCCAAAACGACTAATCATGCGACGCCGCTCGAAAACAAAAAACTCGTTCCCCTTGCACACACAACGGGGGGCCAAGAAGTCGAGACCGGCGAATGTGCCCAGGGCGGACAGCGGACCAAAAAACCCAACCCCTAAATCACCAGTTCCCCCCCACCCCCCAAACTACCGCACACAGACATTGAAAGGAAAAAGAAGGGGGATATAATTTTGATTGGCCGGGTTAAAATTGAATTAACCAAAAAAGGTCTCAAAAAATATTTCTTTTAAAATTTTTGAAAACCAAAAAAAAATTGGCAAAAGAAGAAAAGCCGGGCAACAAAAAAAAAACAAACGAACCACAAAACTGATGCTTACCATACCCCGTGGGTGCCCCCAAATGGCTCAAGCGACCCCTGTCCAGCGAGAGGACCACAGAGCAAGGGGAAAAAATAGTCCCCCCCCTACAGGCCGACCGTGAATAAGGTACCGACCGTATTTCGACGATTGGTGAGAACCCAAAACCGACAGGCGCCCCCGGGGGACATCTTCCGCTCGAGTGAAGAAAAACCTCCTAACCGGGCAGCCAAATCCCCCTCGTCACAGTGAGAATCCCTCAAGCCAAGAGGAATGTTCACGTGGGGCGGGAAAAAAAGAAGGTAAGGGGCCCGATAGAGACAGCCAGTACAGAAAAAAGTCCACCACCCGTAACCCTCGGGAAATTGCAGGGCATAAAATTAGAAGAGAGAAAAAGGAAAGTAAACCAGCCTACTGACTACAAAAAGGTGCAACCCACACCACAACCACTTTAAGGGGAGGGTACACGACAAAAAGACAAAAAATAAATGAAATTTCCACCCCCTAATGGGTCAATCGTCATACCCCGTAAAAAAACCCCCCCTTCTAAAAGCATTTTTTTCTTGAATACATGTCCTTTAACCTTGACGCATGTGAAAAATTAAACAAGGGGCCCGAACCCAAACCCCTGTGATAAACCCAATACGATAAATCCAATACAAACTTCCACATAGATTATCGGGGAATAAAATTACTACATTTATCTAGATCAAAAAAACCTTCAACAATGAAAAAACAATCCGAGCCCGGGCGATTCATATGTTACGCCACACCTACACAGCCAAAAGGGACATAACCTGGTTTCCCAATGGGTGGCTGATTACGGACCGGGCTGAATATCCGACCGATTGCTGGAACCCTTATAGGGGAAAAAGTGAAAGCATGACTCTGCGTTCCACTGCCTAACCCATATCGACGCTGACTGCCACCCGCCCACCGGGAAAGGGGTGATGATCGCTCCCATAAAAACTTCCTGCCGTACTCTTTTTGGGTACGCCGTGCGCGTCCAAATCTGCCAAAGCTTCGCAACAGAGGGGCATCTTCCCTAAGGGGGACAGCCTCGGGGTATCAGCGCTATCACCACCCAAAAATGTAGGGTGACCCGATGGGATGGTGGAGTAAGGGGTCCCACCAGGCGACACAACCTTCTGAATGGCTCCCCAACCGTGGCACTGATTAGGGAACACGCCCAAGCGACCTTAGCTTTTCCCCTTGCAGACAGCAACTGCCAGTACTGCCAAACCTGTAAATTCCCCCGGGGCCAAAAAAGCCCTTTAAACTCCTCGAAGTCCGTTTTGAGCCAATGGCCGCCATGGGTGAATCGGGGCCGCCGGGAGAACAGTTTCCCTCAAGTTTTGGGGGAACGACTAGTCTTGGCTACCCATTCCCTGAGTAAAAACCCTAAAGAGGATCTCCTTGTGGGCTTAAAGCCCCCTTTGGGCGTTGGGGAAACCCAAGGGGGCACCACCTTGTCGCGGGCTTGGACATCCAATCCCGGGCCTAAGACGACCATGTAGCAGGTCCCCTTTTTTTCAGAGATCGCGTGAACAGGGACCAAATTCCTGCTCCGCTTCTTGGCTTTGGCGCCGTGGGAAATCCCACAAACGTACGGGCAGATCTAGACACAACTTGCTCTGCTGCAAAAGGGGGATTCCTATAAAGGAATACAAGGTCGCCCACCGCGATGGCCCCTACTCGCCCCAGAAGTAGGGGTGGGGAAAAGGTAGTACAAAGGGCGGTGAGGTTAAAAACCCCCTCCAACCCGCACACACATAAAAGGGACCCCGCTAGCCCAGGGGGAAACCCAAAACCTTTTCCCCAAAAAGCGTTGACGCTCCCGAACCCTGATGGGTCGACCAAGGAAGAACCAACAACGAAGAAACCTACACTCACCACCCCAACGGATGGGCCCCACGTTACCGACACGAGGACCGGAAGGACTACCCATGACTCCGGGGGCTTTGGGGAATCTTTCCCAATGTGGCCGGACGCCCAAAAAGAAAAACACAGTGGGGGGCGAGGCCCCCTGAACGCCTGCCCTTTTTCGACCGTAGCATCGCGGGCCCCTTTTTGCCCCTAAATCCTGTGGGGTCTTTCCCTTTCCATTGGGCGATCCCATAAGCCACGGGGTTCACAAACACCTCACGTATGAATCGCAGCCCGAAATCCCGTGGGGCGTCTTTTCCTAACATCCTCAACTCTGGGGGCCGTTTGGGAACTTTCGAGAGAATCAATCCTCAAAACCCCCCTACCAACTGACGCCATACCCTAGCGTTTTGCCACCCATCTCCCAACTGCACGAGGTCTCTCGTTTTCTTTTTTTGGGCCTAAATTCCTCCTGTTACTCCTTGGGGTAAGGGGGAAAAACCTTACCCAAACCCAACTGCATGTCGCAAAGACCCCTTCATTTTTAAAAACACACATCCCCGCAGCACCTATAATCCCAAAAAAAATGCATCCTTTTTTTCCCCAGACAATTGGTATGAAGTACACCTTGTCAAATGCCTAAAAAACATACAAGTCCCCACTAGTCTGAAATCTGGGAAACTTTTAATTTTTCCCCAAGTCTAACCTATCCTTGCCTGCTATTAACCCCTGTTTACAGATGGGATCCCGAAAGAAGTTGTTCCTCCTTCCCACCAGGCCCCCCATCCTATCTATTCTTCCCCACGGGGGGCTTCCTGCCTGGCACCTCTTCCCTACGCACGCAGCCTTTCCCCACCAGAGTTCCTGTCTACAGCCTCCTCTCTCCAGACTAACTCTTCCCGACGAAGGGCTTCCGTCTACGCCTCTTTCCCCACGCCGAGTTTCCTCTTCCCCGGGGGGCCTCATCCTCTCATCCGTCGCTCCAGAAACTTTAAGGGCGAGGCGATTCCCGGCAGGGTTTCCCCCCTCCCCCACGGGGGGAAAACCTGTTTTACCCGCCCTTGGGGCTCGACTTTTTCCCCCCCTGAAATTTCCCCGGGGGTACTCCCTTAAAGGGGGGGCAGGGGAAGGGGAAAGGGTTCGGTTTCTGCCTCAACAGAAACTCCAGTTTCTTCGCTAACTCGAGCTTTCCCAGCGGAAGTGCCAGACGGGTCTCGCAGGAAGTCCCCCACAAGAAATAGTGAAATACTCCTGGACTATCGGGTACGCACTGGGAAAAAGTAGAAAAACGTAGTCGAAGTCGGGACTAATATGGACTACATTTGAAACCTTTCTTCTTCCCACGCCCCATTCCGCCCCACCGACGTTGCCCTACAACTATACCTACGGGCTCAAAGGGAAAACAATTTCCACTTGAAAAAAACAGATACCGCGCGATATGTTACGGGTGTCCCACTCTGGCAAACCCCCCCAACAAGCAACAGTGCGGGGGGCTCACCGAAAAAAGGAGGGAAAATTCCAAAGGTGCTCCCACTGGCAACACCCCCCCACAACACGAGCAACGTGCGGGGGGCTCACCAAATAAGGAGGGAAAAGCAAGCTGCCCCACTCTGCAACACCCCGCTCCCAACACCCAGCAAAAGTGCGGTAGGGTCACCGACAAAAAGGGAAATGTCAAAGGGTGCTTTCCCCTCTGGGAACACCGCGCCCCGCACGACAACAGCGGTGGGCTCACCGAAAAACAAACAAACGACGGGAAACCGGGGGAAAGGAAAAAATGACATAAGCCGTAAAACACCCGTACTCAAAACCCGGGAAAAAAAAACTGGGTTAAAACAAAACGGATGGGAACTGGGGGCAACAGAAAAATAATCTTCGGCCGATCTGCGTAGGCCCCCGCGGAAAGAGGTCTGGGCCAGTCGATTCCCTTTCTCAACTCGTCCCCCATCACACCAGATTTCGTTCAGCCCAAAACTCCCTACACCTAAGTCCCCGCAACCCCCCACAAAAAAACAGACAAATATAAACGTATACAAAAAAGACAAAACTGGCAGTTACTCCCCAAAAAGAGGGAAAATCAGAAACCCCTTTACACCCGGACGACCCCCCCAAATGCAGACCGAAAACCCTGGGGTCGCCCTGACAGGATCGGGCAATGGAGTAAGGGTGATGACCTCACAAAGCCCCCCAAAAGACCACACAAGAAAAAATTCAATACAACCCCCATTTATTCACACCCAAAACACACATAGCACAAAAAAACATTCCAACACACACAACATGCACAATCCAATCAACATTTCAACACACCGACATACACACAATTAAACATTTCAACACACACACACACACTAGTCACAAACAACATTTCAACCACACAACATAACCCTAATCATAAAAAAAGCATTTCCAGCACACTTTTTTTCCGTGCTTCATGTGTTCCCCCACACCCCGCCTCTCCAAATCCCCCGAGCACCCTACGCATCAGGTGCCCCCAAACCGGGGCTTCTTGAAAGGGGGTCTTTCAATGCCCCCCACCTTTACACACCACACCCCCCAAAACGCACACCAGAGCTCCCCTGCAATACTGTAGGGAAATCCGAGACATGGGGGAAAAGCATCCCGGGGGCGAGGGGGTTTCCTGAAGGGCCCGGAAAAGGGTTAACCTCCCGCAAAATCCTGTGCTCCCCACACTGCCGGGGCCCCAAAAGCGCAAGCTTTGGGGGAAGCCCCCGGAGGAGAGAAAACGGAAGGAACTGGAAGGAAAGGGTCTAGAACCCCGCAGTCAGTACACTGAAAAATTTTCGCTTAAACCCAACACCCCTGCAGATGGCGAGGGAGTTTTGGATTACTTTAAACCAGCTCAAAACGACCTGACATAACCATAAACAAACAATGAGGAAATTTTTAAAGGGCCCTACATGAAGCGGGAAAAGATTTCATTAACAGGCAAAAAAAACAAGCAAATTTTTTGTCTTTTCCCCCCTCACTCACGTTAAACATTTTCCCTTTTTTGGAAAAAGAACTAATACAAACCCTTTCTTTATAACTGCCACCACATTTGCAAATTTTAAAAATTCAAGGCACAAATTTTCACCAATTTTTAGCAACATTTTCAAAAAAGACACAATTTTCAACCACGCACCCAAAAGAAAATGGTAGCACCCCGCAAAAAAAAAAAAAAAAAACCCCGTTCCCCTTCACAAACCAACCGGGCAAAATAAAAACCAATGTGAAAAAAAAAAAGGGGGCGGACGAGGAGCCAAGCAAGTACCAACCCTTCACAGGTTTTTTTCCCCCCTCCCCACCAACCCCATCCAGGATTAAAGGGGAAAAAACTTTTTAATATAATTTTTATTGGGCCCGGAAAGATTGAAATTTAAACCCAAAAAATGGGCTAAAATATTTCTTTTTTTAATTTTGAAAAAAAAAAAAATTGCGCAAAAGAAAGAATTTTCCGGGGTAACAACAAAAAAACAACGAACCCCAAACTGTCTTACCATACCCTGGGGACCCAAAATGGCGGGGAAGCGACTCCTGCCCCCTTTCAGTCGAGAGGACCGCAGGCAGATGCGAAAAGAATGATTCCCTCCCTAAGGCCGACCGTTGGGAATGAAGGGACCGACTGTACCCTTTGATGATGGGTAAGAACCCAAAAACCCGGGGCAGGGGCCCCCCCAGGGGCATCTTTCCCCTCAGTGAAGAAAAACCTCCTAACCCATGGGAGCCAAAAACCACCCCACGTCACAGTGAAAACCCAAGCCCAAGAGGAATGTTGACTGCGGATGTAAAAAACAGTGGAAGGCCATGAGACAGCCCTAAAGAAAAAGTCCAGCCACCGTGAACCCGCAGGGGAAAAGCAGGGGAGGAAATTGAAGGGGGAGGGGAAAAAAAAACCTAGCCTACTGAACACATTAAGGGCAACCCACCACAAACCCCAAATTTAAGGACATACACGAAACGACAATAAATAAATGAAAAATTCCCCACCCTAGAGGGGCAATCGTCAAGCCCGTGACAAATCGGACAACATGTATCAATTAACAAGAAAGTACAAGCTGAATAAAAGTTTAAATCAATGAAGAATCCGAAAACTGGGATTTCCCGAAACTACACCCAAAGAACTCAATATATTTCAGGAAACATGTTTTCAAACGAGAAAAATGAAGAGAAAAAAAAATGTAAAAAAAAAAGAAAAAAGAGAGAAGAGAAAAAAAAACAGAAAAAAAAAGAAAAGAAAGAACTGTGCTCACATCACACTCTGGCATTCCAATGAGGTGGCACCCCTGGTAAGCAGCTACGGCTTGGGAAGTGCCTGGGATCAGCAAGACCTGAACAGAACAAATTCATCACTCGACAGTGCATCTGCCAAGCCCCATGGGGGTAATACCTATAAATGTGTAATGAATTTGTCATGACCTACACATACACAAATCACATAGACATGTTTTTCACAACATGTATGGAGCTTCAGTGTCTTCTAGCTTTTTTTTTTTTTTTTTTAAAGAAGTAATACCAACCAAAACAGAATGAATAACAAACAACTTCAGTACATAATTCCTTTTGACTATATTGTGTCAAGATAAAGTGATAGCGGTAAGATGCACATCTAAAATTCTTTTAACAATTAAAAACAAAAACAAAACAAACAAGATGCAAAGCATATAAACGTACTCCCAGTTTATTTTGAAAACGTGCGAGATATTCCATAAAGAGGAAAAACTGTTTGGGGCTGTGACCCATAATGAACATACCTACAAATTTTCAGAAAGATCACCAAGTACTTTGTGAGATTTTCCATAAAGAAGAAAAGTGTTATGGGCCATTGGTAACGGATATAACAGTAAAATAAAACACTGGGCATCATCCGTGACCCATAATGAACATACGTGCAAATTTTCAGAAAGATCGGGCCAAGTACTTTCTGAGATATTCCATAAAGAAAAAAACGTTATGGGCCGTTTGTAACGTATAAACATAAAATAAAACATTGGCATCATCCGTACCAATAATGAACATATTAAGTACAAATTTTCAGAAAGATCGGCCAAGTACTTTCTGAGATACTCCATAGAGAAGAAAAACCTTTATGGGCCATTATAGCCGTTAGTAACGGCTATAACGTTTAAAAAAAAACACCGGCATCATCTGTGACCCATAATGAACATACCTTCAAAATTTTCAGAAAGACTGGCCCAGTAGTTTGTCTGGAGCGAGTGGAACACATTTTGACCACGGATGGACAGATACACACATACACACACACTTCTTCATTCCCATTGTAAAGTACTCTCTATTCTATAAGAACTGGGAGTACAAAAACAGAATAACAAAACCAAAATTCTGCAATCGAAGCATAAATAAGTTGATTGTTTCAATGAAATTCATGACAGACCTCTTTAGCTTCACTTGGAACATTACATTCACTACTTTCAACTGTACATTTATTAACATGCACTATCCCCCCTGAATTTTTCATACGCTCACACATGGGTAAACACAGCATACAATACCATGCATAAATACAGAAAGGTTAATAAACCTAACAAGAATAAGAAACATACACACGGAAATATTGTAACATTTATATATTCAACTCACCAACATCTTCACTTGCAAAACGAATTAGTCGCCGTGCAATGTACAGAGGATTTTCTCCCCCTTCCAACATGCGTGCCAGCCAGTAGAGGAAGCATTAGCATCAGAGCCTCGCATCGACTTGTGCAATGCAGAAATTATGTTGTAGTGTTCTTCCCTGAAAAGATGTTTTGTACAAAGCACTTAGATAATTCAACATACATCCATATTTGTATCAAATTTATCACACAAAAGAAAGAAAAAAGTACTTACCCAAGTCTAAAAGCAATTATACAAAAATACTTCAAGCTCAAGGTATACAGAACAAACATATCTCAGTTTCTGACAATACTTTTTCAAGCTGCATTGCTTTCCTTTAATGATTCGAAGAATTACATGGATTTGTGACTCAATTTTGATTTGTGTTCTCAAAATTCATGGTCTGATATCATGTGCAGTCTTATGATGAAGTGCCAGTGTAAAGATAACTTGTGAACACCATCATCCCAATTCAAGTATGCACTTACAACAGTAAATGGCTTTAGAATTTGCGAACACCATCATCCCAGTTCAAGTATGCACTTGACAACAGTAAATGGCTTTGGAATCGATAAATTGCACACAAAAAGGACACAGAAATGTTGAATATATACATGTTTGTGGATCTAAATAATGACTTCAGTAAGTCCTAAACAAAGAAATGGCCCAGCTTTAACCTTTGCCACACTTCGTCAGTTGTATATGCCCCAAAAACACACAGAACCACCCTGATCTCTCGAAAAGTATTTAAAACTTTCCCTTTGAAAATTTGGGTCACCCAGAAAAACAAAATCCCTACGGGTAGTGCACCTTTAATTCTTCAGAGTAATAAAGCAAAGAGTTAAGCAATGCCCCACAGTACATTTCAGATGATTAGGTACCACGGGCACAACAACTTTTTACAACATTCTAGACAACGCAGGTCTCTCATGATCCATTTCACGGAGGCTTGACCACATTTCACCCACACCATGATGCGGGTATTCTAGCATCCCCCACTTGATATCTGTGGAATGTGTGGGTCAAGAGAGCCCCCAAGTCATTTGGAGTATGTTGTCAAAAGCAACATCTTACTGCCTGTTGATAATGACCCTACAGTTTTAATCCCCAAAAAAGTTACACAGGAACGTTTTAAGTACAACGACCTGGATTTGGGTGTTCAAAGAGGCCCCATTTTCAAAGTGCTTTGAATCCAAAAACATTTCAGGGTACTTTTTCGTCATATCGGGTTTGTTGATAAATGACTGTGAAAGAGGTAGGTCTGTAATAACAAGACAATACAATCTGACAGCCAATGAATTACTAGTAATGGCTCAAAGTGTAGTGTAGAGTTGGCTTCCAATGTAACCGATTGATTTCCTATTTTCAGAGTGATCAATTATAAATCACAGCAACACAAAGGGCAAACAGCACAGCAAATTACATCTAATTACATCCACCCTACAGTAAGATTTTTCATACAAAATGTGATGTGATTTTGGGAAAAATAGGGTGTGCTTTTATCCTTGAAGTACCCCAATTTCACAACTTCTAAAGACTCTCCGCAAAACTGATTTGATACGATACATTCTGCAGGAGGGGAAAATAAAGTACTGAACAAATTTTAAAGGAGGGGTCTTAATTTCGAGGAAATCTTATTACTAATTAAATTTAGGAGTGAGTCTCAGAAGGGTCTTTCTGGAAAATGTCACCTAATTACATTTAAACAAAAGTTAAGGGCCCAAAAAAAGAGTCTGGCATATCTATGCAATTTCTAAAACAGAGTGCTGTTGCATGTGCAATTGTCAGGGCTGTCGCCACACAGGCTGCCATCCCCTCAATGTTAATGCAATAAATAAATAAATTGTGTAAGAAATACCTCCACCAAATTTAGAATAATGACATAATTTTCTTATGCTCTTGCCGTTTTGTCGAAATGTGCATTTGGTACTTAAGGTACTTAAAGACAAGCAAGCAACCACATGAAAAGATTAGGCCATGAAAAAATGTTTATAAATTCTGAAAAAACCCTA
>JAFLJL010005199.1:2500-15312 GCA_018398815.1 Conus ventricosus
TTTGCCTTGCCTCTAATCCCAGCACCTCTCCATCTTGTTATCTCAGAATGTGTCTTTTTTTTCATCTGCTCTTGGAGTTGAAGTTATTATTTCCAAAACATCTATTTATCACTGATTTAGTTATTTCTACTTACTGAACAGGATGAGCTGAGATTTCCATTTTGTTTTCTTTTCCATCGCCCATGTATACATTTACAGCAGACTCCATGAAAACCTTGTTCAGAGATGTCCCACCGATGTGATTTTTGAATTTCTGATAAAAGAGATCAACATTTCTTTCTAATCTGACCTAAGATTTTACAGAAGAAAGAACTGAACAGAATTCCAGGTGTGTTTGTGAAGGTGTATTTTAAAGGGTTGTGTGAATGAGTTTTTTTTCTTTTTTCAATGACTTGTGAGTCAACTTAAACGCGGTGACAACCCTGATATGGCCCTTTGCGGTCGGCTGGACTATAAACAACATTGCCTCTCCTTATGTATTTACAGACGTGAAATTTACTCATGTAATTGCTGATACATCTATTATTTTCGCAAACTAGTGTGTTGTTGTTCTTTGCTTGCTTACATGGAAGTAAATCAAAATGATGTTTTGAATTACCATTTCCAGGTGCCTGCTGTATTTGTTTATTTATGTGACCACCGGCACCCAGTGTTTTCATTTTAAAAGGTTGAGTACACATCTTTGGCTAGTTTCAGTGAGCCCGTGCATGATTATTTGGTTGATTGACAGATGGATTGATACAAGATGATATCGTGTCAGTGTCTATGGATTACCCGTACACAGTGCATAACTTATGAGGACACTTCTCTGGTTGCTGGTGTACCTCTTTGTGGGTGCGGATTTCTTGTTGTTTTGTTTTGTCTTCTACGTTATAACGTGGCTTCAGTAAATGTTGACGTTAAATTTTGACCTGCTAAATTGAAAAAGAAAAAGACAACTGAAATCTTCAGTAAATGTTGACGTTAAGTTTTTACCTGCTAGATTGAAAAAGAAAAGACAACTGAAATCTTCAGTAAATGTTGACGTTTAGTTTTTGCCTGTTAGATTGAAAAAAAAAAAGATAACTGAGAATCTACAGACTGTTTTGGTCTTCCTCTTTGTTCAAGAACGTACGGTTAAAAATAAATTAGGTTAAAAATGAATAAACGATCAAACGGTGCAAGGGGCTGAATCTTTTGGCTATGATCTTCTGTCTGTCTGTCTGTCTGTCTGTCTGTCTGTCTGTCCTCTCTCTCTCTCTCTCTCTCTCTCTCTCTATCTTCTCTATCTCTCTCTCTCTCTCTCTCTCTCTCTGTGGACTACACTTATTTTCTCCCATTTTTTTCATCATATCTATGTATCATTTTATTTATCTTTACATGTAAGGATAAACATGTGTCTGCTCGTTTTTGTGTCTGCCTGAGTGCCCCTCTATCTCTCTTCTCCCTCTCTCCCCCCAATGCTCCTTTCTTCATCTCTCTCCCTCTCTCTCTCCCCAATGCTCTTTTCTCTTAATCTCTCTCTCTCTCTCTTCTCTCTCTCTCTCTCTCTCTCACACACACACACACACACACACACACACACACACACACACCACACAACACACACACACTCACTCATTCACTCACTTACTCTCTCTCACACACACACATGAGAGAGAGAGCGAGAGAGAGAGAGAAAGAGAGAGAGACAGACAGAAAAACAGAGATGCAGACAGACGACAGAGACAGAGAGATCTAGAGAAAGAGAGAGAGAGAGTGAGAAGGGAGAGAGAGAGAGAGGAGAGAGAGAAGTGTGTGTGTACGTGCATAATTTATTTCATACACACATACACACACACAACACACACACACACACACACACACACACACACACACACACACACACACACACACGCACAGACACACACAGACACACACACACGTGCGCGCGCGCACGCACGCACGCACGCACGCACGCACACACACACACACACATACAACAGACAGAGAGAGAGAGAGAGAGAGAGAGAGAGAAGAGAGAGAGAGAGAGAAGCAGAGAGAGAGAGAGAGAGAGAGAGAGAGAGAGAGAGAGAGAGAGATGGAGGGAGAGAGGAGAGAAAGGATCACAGGCAATAGCTCAAAATCATATGAATCGATAATTTTTTTACCATACGTTCTCGAACAAAGAGGAAGACCAAAACATTCAGCAGATTTTCAATGGTACCTTTTTCGTCGTTTTCAATTTACGAAGAAAAAACAAACGTCAACATTTACTGAAGCCGCATTTGAACGTAGGATAAAAAAAACCCAAGAAATCCGCACACACAAACAGTTACATCCGCACACACAAACAGTTAACAGTTACATCCGCACACCAAACAGTTACACCAGCAACCCACAGAGGTGTCATCCTACCAAGATTTCACATATGCACTGTGTACAGGCAATCCATGAACACTGACACGACATCATCTTGTATCAGTCCATCTGTCAATCAGCTCTTCTATCAATCCATCTGTCAATCAACCCAGTAATCATACAGGGGTCACTGAACTGACCAAAGATGTGCACTTGACCTTTTAAGATGAAAATGCTGGGTGGTGGCGACATGAAGAAATCAAACAAACACACACACCTGTCAATTGTCATTCAAACATCAAACAAACACACACACCTGTCAATTGTCATTCAAACATCAAACACACACACACACACCTGTCAACTGTAATTCAAACATCAAACAAACGCAAACACCTGTCAATTGCCATTCAAACATCAAACACACACACACACACACCTGTCAACTGTAATTCAAACATCAAACACACACACCTGTCAATTGTCATTCAAACATCAAACAAACACACACACCTGTCAATTGCCATTCAAACATCAAACAAACACACACACCTGTCAACTGTAATTCAAACATCAAACAAACACACACACCTGTCAACTGTAATTCAAACATCAAACAAACACACACACCTGTCAACTGTAATTCAAACATCAAACAAACACACACACCTGTCATCTGTAATTCAAACATCAAACAACACACACACCTGTCAACTGTAATTCAAACATCAAACAAACACACACACACCTGTCAACTGTAATTCAAACATCAAACAAACACATACACCTGTCAATTGTCATTCAAACATCAAACACATACACCTGTCAATTGTCATTCAAACATCAAACAAACACACACAACCTGTCAATTGTCATTCAAACATCAAACACACACACACCTGTCAATTGTCATTCAAACATCAAACAAACACACACACCTGTCAATTGCCATCCAAACATCAAACAAACACACACACACACCTGTCAACTGTAATTCAAACATCAAACAAACACACACACACTATCAATTGTCATTTAAACATCAAACAAACACACACACCTGTCAACTGTAATTCAAACATCAAACAAACACACACACCTGTCAATTGTCATTCAAACATCAAACAAACACACACACCTGTCAATTGTCATTCCAAACATCAAACAAACTCACACACCTGTCAATTGCCATTCAAACATCAAACAAACACACACACCTGTCAACTGTAATTCAAACATCAAACAAACACACACACCTGTCAATTGTCATTCCAAACATCAAACAAACACACACACCTGTCAATTGTCATTCAAACATCAAACAAACACACACGCCGTCAATTGTCATTCAAACATCAAACACACACACACACCTGTCAATTGCAATTCAAACATCAAACAAACACACACACACCTGTCAATTGCCATTCAAACATCAAACAAACACACACACACCTGTCAATTGCCATTCAAACATCAAACAACACACACACACACACCTGACAATTGCCATTCAAACATCAAACAAACACACACACACCTGTCAATTGTCATTCAAACATCAAACACACACACACCTGTCAACTGTAATTCAAACATCAAACAAACACACACACCTGTCAATTGCCATTCAAACATCAAACAAACACACACACACCTGTCAACTGCCATTCAAACATCAAACAAACACACACACCTTCAATTGTCATTCAAACATCAAACAAACACACACACCTGTCAACTGTAATTCAAACATCAAACAAACACACACACCTGTCAATTGTCCTTCAAACATCAAACAAACACACACACCTGTCAATTGTCATTCTAAACATCAAACAAACACACACACTGTCAATTGCCATTCAAACATCAAACAAACACACACACCTGTCAACTGTAATTCAAACATCAAACAAACACACACACACCTGTCAATTGTCATTCCAAACATCAAACAAACACATACACCTGTCAATTGTAATTCAAACATCAAACAAACACATACACCTGTCAATTGTAATTCAAACATCAAACAAACACATACACCTGTCAATTGTCATCCAAACATCAAACAAACACACACACCTGTCAATTGTCATTCAAACATCAAACAAACACACACACCTGTCAATTGTCATTCCAACATCAAACAAACACACACACACACACACACACACACACACACACACACACACACACACACACACACACACACACACCTGTCAATTGTCAATTCAAATCACACACACACACACACACACACACACACACACACACACACACACACACACACACACACACACACACACACACACACACACCTGTCAACTGTCATTCAAACATCAAACAAACACATACACCTGTCAATTGTCATTCCAAACATCAAACAAACACACACACACACCTGTCAATTGTCATTCAAACATCAAACAAACACATACACCTGTCAATTGTCATTCAAACATCAAACAAACACATACACCTGTCAATTGTCATTCAAACATCAAACAAACACATACACCTGTCAATTGTCATTCAAACATCAAACAAACACATACATCCTTCACTTTTCATTCCCAAAAATCAAACAAACACACACACACCCTGTCAATTGTCATTCAAACATCAAACCAAACACATACATCTGTCAATTGTCATTCCAAACATCAAACACATACACATGTCAATTGTCATTCAAACATCAAACAAACACATACACCTGTCAATTGTCATTCAAACATAAAACAAACACACACAACTGTCAATTGTATCTAAACATCAAACAACACATACACCTGTCAATTGTCATTCAAACATCAAACAAACACACAACCTGTCAACTGTAATTCAAACATCAAACAAACACACAACTGTCAATTGTCATTCCAAACATCAAACAAACACATACACCTGTCAATTGAATTCAAACATCAAACAAACACATACACCTGTCAATTGTATTCAAACATCAAACAAAACAATACACCTGTCAATTGTCATCCAAACATCAAACAAACACACAACACTGTCAATTGTCTTCAAACATCAAACAAACACACACACCTGTCAATTGTCATTCAACATCAAACAAACAACACACACACACACACCACACACACACACACACAACACTCAACACACACAACAACACAACACCTGTCAATTGTCATTCAAATATCACACACACACACACACACACACACACACAACACACACACACACACACACACACACACACACACACACACACACACACCTGTCAACTGTCATTCAAACATCAAACAAACACTACACCTGTCAATTGTCATTCCAAACATCAAAAACACACAACACACCTGTCAATTGTCATTCAAACAACAAACAAACACATACACCTTCAATTGTCATTCAAACAATCAAACAAACACATACACCTGTCAATTGTCATTCAAACATCAAACAAACACATACACCTGTCAATTGTCATTCAAACATCAAACAAACACATACAACCTCTTGTCATTGTCAATTCAACATCAAAAAACACACAACAATGCAAGTCATTCAAAACATCAAACAAACACATACATCTGTCAATTGCATTCCAAATAACATAAACAAACACTGTCAATTGTCATTCAAATCAAAAAAACACATACACCTGTCAATGTCATTCAAACTAAAACAAACAACACAACGTCAATTGTAAATGAAACATCAAACACACACATAACCTGTCAATTGTCATCTAAACATCAAAACAAACACATAAACTGTCAATTGTAATCAAAATCATAACAAACACATAACTGTCAATTGTCATTCAAACATCAAACAAACACATATCACTGTCAATTGCCATTCAAACATCAAACAAACACATACATGTCAATTCTGTTCCAAAAATAAAAAACAATACACCTGTCAATTGTTATCCAAAACAAACAAACACATAACACTTGTCAATTGTCCTTCAAACATCAAAAAACACATACACCTGTCAACTGCATTCAAACATCAAAAAACAAATAACACTGATCAAATAAACAAAGATACATAACACGCAATTGACATTCAAACAATAAACAAACAAACAACCTGTCAATTGTCATCAAACATAACAAACACATAACCTGTCAATGTCATTCGAAACATCAAGCAAACAACATAACACCTTTAAATTGTCATTCAAATCATCAAACAAACACATACACCTGCAATGTCATTCAAAACATCAAAACAAACACCTGTCAATGACATCCAAACATGCAAAACAAACATAACAACTGTCACTGTCATTACCAAGCATCATTTATTCACATTCATGTTAGTAACAAACAAACAAAAAAAAAAACTACTTGACAGAATCATAAGTGCATAAGCAAATAAATGAATACAGAAACAATCTGTAGACACATTAAGTATAGGCAAAAAAATGAATACAGAAACAATCTGTAGATACATAAAGTAAGGCAAATAAATGAATAAAGAAAAAATCTGTAGATACATAAAGTAAGGCAAATAAATGAATAAAGAAACAATTTGTAGATACATAAAGCATAGGCAAATAAATGAATAAAGAAACAATCTGTAGATACATAAAGTAAGGCAAATAAATGAATAAAGAAACAATCTGTAGATACATAAAGTAAGGCAAATAAATGAATAAAGAAACAATCTGTAGATACATAAAGTAAGGCAAATAAATGAATAAAGAACAATCTGTAGATACATAAAGCACAGGCAAATAAATGAATAAAGAAACAATCTGTAGATACATAAAGTAAGGCAAATAAATGAATAAAGAAACAATCTGTAGATACATAAAGAAGGCAAATAAATGAATAAAGAAACAATCTGTAGATACATAAAGTAAGGCAAATAAATGAATAAAGAAACAATCTGTAGATACATAAAGTAAGGCAAATAAATGAATAAAGAAACAATCTGTAGATACACAAAGTAAGGCAAATAAATGAATAAAGAAACAATCTGTAGATACATAAAGTAAGGCAAATAAATGAATAAAGAAACAATCTGTAGATACATAAAGTAAGGCAAATAAATGAATGTAAGGCAAATAAATGAATAAAGAAACAATCTGTAGATACATAAAGTAAGGCAAATAAATGAATAAAGAAACAATCTGTAGATACATAAAGTAAGGCAAATAAATGAATAAAGAAACAATCTGTAGATACATAAAGTAAGGCAAATAAATGAATAAAGAAACAATCTGTAGATACATAAAGCACAGGCAAAAAAAAGAATGAAGTAAGGCAAATAAATGAATAAAGAAACAATCTGTAGATACATAAAGTAAGGCAATAAATGAATAAAGAAACAATCTGTAGATACATAAAGTAAGGCAATGTTGCTGACAGCCCAGCACCGCAAAGGACCAAACCAGGGCTGTCACCCGCGTCGAAATCAACTTACAAGTCATCATCATTAAAAATGAAAAAAAACCCACCACCACCACCAGAAAAAAAAACCGAAAACACCCTTTAAAACTACGCCTAAAATTACCACCGGAAGTTTTGTTAAACAATCTTTCTTCCGTAAAAATCTCAGATCAGATTAGAAAAATGTTGATCTCTTTTTTCAGAAATTCAAAGATCACATCATGTGGGACATCTCTGAACAAGGTTTTCATGGAATCTGCTGTAAATACATACACAGGCGATGCACACACACACACACAAAATGAATCTCAGCTTATCCTGTTCACCGATTAAAAAAATACATCATTGAAAAAATAAATGTCATAATAAAAGTGTTGGAAATAACTACAGCTCCAAGAGCGGATGAAAAAAAAGACACATTCTGAGATAACAAGATGGAGAGCTGCTGGGATTAGAGGCCTTGTTTTTGGCAAGGCAGAAAAACAAAACAAAAGAACAAACAACTAAAAAAACACCAGAAAAACACGTACAAAGATCTTCTGCTGTGATTTCTCTTTTTTTTTTCCTCCCCACGTATCTGCTTGGGGTTTCCATTCAACTGCTGCAAGAATAATTGACAGTTCTGACAGACACATACTGGTGTCTCACATGGAAATCCTTTTGGGATTAAGAGATTAAAAAAAAAAAGAGGGGGGGGGTAACAACCACCTTTCTTGAAACTGCTAGTACATTATTCGTTGCTGTTAGTTTTTACATCATGGGTTTGTTTTGATTTTTTGTTCTGCGTTTAGTTCCGTTCTCATTGAATAATTGCTGTGTATCCTTTGTTCGATGGAAAACTTAATTGATCTGGCAGAAGAAGCAGAGAGAATCTCTCTCTCCAACCTCTCTCTCCCTCTCTATCACACACACACACACACACACACACACACACACACACACACACACACACACACCACACACACACACACGGCGCGCGCACACACTAGCTTACTCTCTCTCTCTCTCTCACGCGCACACACTAGCTTACTCTCTCTCTCTCTCTCTCTCTCTCTCTCTCTCTCTCTCACACACACACACACACACACACACACGCACGCGCGTGCGCGCGCGTGCGCACACTCAAACAGAGATAGATAGATAGATGGATGGATGGATGGATGAATGGATGGATAATTCAATACAAGATTCGTGTGGGTATGTGTATACGCGCATAACACACAAACACACACACACACACACACACACACACACACACACACACACACACACACAAGCGCGCGCGCGCGCGCACACACACACAACACACACACACACACACACACACACACACACACTTAAGAGAGAGAGAGAGAGAGAGAGAGAGAGAGAGAGAGAGAGAGAGAGAGAGAAGAGACAGACAGACAGACAGACAGACAGACAGACAGGAGGACAGACAGACAGACAAACAGACACACTGACAGACAGATAGACAGACAGACAAAATGGGGAGGGGGGGGGGGGGCGTGGAGGGGAGAGGGGAGGGGAGGGAAGAAATCAGAGAAATAGACAAATTAGAACAGAAAGCTTTCCCGAGGTAGTGGGCTAACGCAGCGTGCTGAATTTTTTTTTCTTTTTTTTTTCTTTTTTTCTGAAAGAAACAGCCACAATCTCTTTATTGCTACAACACACAGTCACACTCTTTATTGCTACAACACACAGTCACACTCTTTATTGCTACAATACACAGTCACACTCTTTATTGCTACAACACACAGTCACACTCTTTATCGCTACAACACACAGTCACACTCTTTATCGCTACAACACACAGTCACACTCTTTATTACTACAACACACAGTCACACTCTTTATCGCAACAACACACAGTCACACTCTTTATTACTACAACACACAGCCACACTCTTTATCGCTGCAACACGCAGTCACGCTCTTTAATCGCTACAACACACAGTCACACTCCTTATTACTACAACACACAGACACACACTCTTTATTGCTACAACACACAGACACACTCTTTATTGCTACAACACACAAACACACTCTTTATTGCTACAACACACAGACACACTCTTCATTGCTACAACACACAGTCACACTCTATATTACTACAAACACACAGACACACTCTTTATTGCTACAAAAACACAAACATACTCTTTATTGCTACAACACACAGTCACACTCTTTATTGCTACAACACACAGTCACACTCTTTATTGCTACAAACACACAGTCCACACTCTTTATTGCTACAACACACAGTCACACTCTTTATCGCTTCAACACACAGTCACACACCTTATTGCTACAACACACAGTCACACTCTTTATTGCTACAACACACAGTCACACACTTTATTGCTACAACACACAGTCCACAATCGATTTTGCTACAACACAGTCACACTCTTCATTGCTACAACACACAGTCACACTCTTCATTGCTACAACACAGAGTCACACTCTTTATTGCTGAAACACACAGTCACACTCTTCATTGCTACAACACAGAGTCACACTCCTCATTGCTACAACACACAGTCACACTCTTCATTGCTACAACACACAGTCACACTCTTCATTGCTACAACACACAGTCACACACTTTATTGCTACAACACACATCACACTCTTATTGCTACAACACAGTCACACTCTTCATTGCTACACACACAGTCACACTCTTCATTGCTACAACACACGGTCACACTCTTCATTGCTACAACACAAATCAAACTCTCTATTGCTACAACACACAGTCACACCTTTATTGCTACAACACAGAGTCAAACTCTCAATTGCTACAACACACAGTCACATCTATATGCTACAACACACAGTCACACTCTATATTGCTACAACACACAGTCACACTCTATATTGCTACAACACACAGTCAAACGCCATCTCTCCCTCGTCGCTCCCCGTCTCCCCACTCCACCCCCTCCCCCCCCCCCCCCCCCCTTTGTGTTTCCTCTCTGACCTCACCACCATCACCCCCTGTTTCCCCCCCTCTCCCTTTGTCTACTATCTTCCCCTCCCCCTCAACCCCCCACGCCCAATCTCTCCACCTTCTCTCTCCCCCCCATCACCCCCTGTTTCCCCCTCTCCCCTTTGTCCCCCCTCCCGTTCCCCTCCCCCTCAGTCCCCACTACCCAATCTCTCCACCTTCTCTCCCCCCCCATCACCCCCTGTTTCCCCCTCTCCCTTTGTCTCCTCCCGTTCCCCTCCCCCCTCAACCCCCAACTAACCCCAATCTCTCCCCCCCTCCCCCATCACCCCCTGTTTCCCCCTCTCCCTTTGCCTCCTCCGGTTCCCTCCCCCTCAATCCCCCCACTACCCAATCTCTCCACCTCTCCCCCCCCCCCCATCACCCCCTGTTTTCCCCCCTTTTCCCTTTGTCTCCTCCCGTTCCCCTCCCCCTCAACCCCCCACTACCCAATCTCTCCACCTTCTCCCCCCCCCCCCCCATCACCCCCTGTTTCCCCTTTCCCTTTGTCTCCTCCCGTTCCCCTCACCCTCATCCCCCACTACCCAATCTCCCCCCTCCCCCATCACCCCCTGTTTTCCCCCTGTCCCTTTGTCTCCTCCCGTTCCCCTCACCCTCAGTCCACCACTACCCAATCTCTCCACCTTCTTCCCCCCCCCCCCCCCCATCACCCCCTGTTTCCCCCTCTCCCTTTGTCTCCTCCCGTTCCCCTCCCCCTCAGTCCCCCCACTACCCAATCTCTCCACCTTCTCTCCCCCCCCATCACCCCCTGTTTCTCCCCCCTCTGCCTTTGTCTCTTCCTTCCCGTCCCCTCCCCCTCAACCCCCCCCCCCCCACTACCCAATCTCTCCACCTTCTCTTCCCCCCCCCCCATCACCCCCCCCCGTTTCCCCCCTCTCCCTTTGTCTCCTCCCGTTCCCCTCCCCCTCAGTCCCCCACTACCCAATCTCTCCACCTTTCTCTCCCCCCCCCCATCACCCCCTGTTTCCCCCTCTCCCTTTGCCTCCTCCCGTTCCCCTCCCCTCAATCCCCCACGACCCAATCTCCCCCCCCCCCCCATCACCCCCTGTTTCCCCCTCTCCCTTTGTCTCCTCCCTTCCCCTCCCCCTCACCCCCCCCCCAATCTCTCCGCCTCCTCCCCCCATCACCCCCCCTGTCCCCCTATCCCTTTGTCTCCTCCCTTCCCCTCCCCCTTAGTCCCCCACACCCAATCTCCCCCCCCCCCCATCACCCCCTGTTTCCCCCTCCCCTTTGACCCCTCCCGTCCCCCTCACCTCAGTCCCCACTACCCAATCTATCCACCTTCTCTTGCCCCCCCCCCCATCCCCCTGTTTCCCCCCTCTCCCTTTGTCTCCTTCCTTCCCCTCCCCCTCAACCCCCAACTACCCAATCTCTCCACCTTCTCTCCCCCCCCATCACCCCCTGTTTCCCCCTCTCCCCTTTGTCTCTTCCCGTTCCCCTCCCCCCCCAACCCCCCCCCCACTAAACCCCAAACTCCTTCCACCTTCCCCCCCCCCCCCCCCATCACCCCCTGTTTCCCCCCCCCTCCCCTTTGCCTCCTCCCCCTTCCCCCCCCCCTCAGTCCCCACGACCCAATCTATCCACCTTTCTCCCCCCCCCCCATCACCCCCTGTTTTTTCCCCCTCTCCCTTTGTCCCCCTCTCGTTCCCCTCCCCCTCAACCCCCCACTAAACCCCAAACCCCACCTTCTTCCCCCCCCCATCACCCCTGTTTCCCCCCCCTCTCCCTTTGTCTCCTCCCGTTCCCCTCCCCCTCAATCCCCCACTACCCCAATCTCCCCCCCCCCTCACCCCCTGTTTTCCCCCCTCCCTTTGTCTCCTCCCGTTCTCCCCCCTCCGTCCCCCACTACCCAATCACCCCCTGTTTTCCCCCCCTCTCCTTTGTCTCCTCCTCCCTCCCCTCCCCCTCAAACCCCCCACTACCCAATCTCCCCCCCCCCCATCACCCCCTGTTTCCCCCTCTCCCCCCTTTTTCTCCTCCCCTTCCCCTCCCCCTTAGTCCCCCACTACCCAATCTCTCCCCCCCCCATCACCCCCTGTTTCCCCCTCTCCCTTTGTCTCCTCCTTCCCCTCCCCCTCAAACCCCCCAAA
>JAFLJL010005200.1:0-15143 GCA_018398815.1 Conus ventricosus
AACGGAACTTTCAAATAGAGTTTGGTAAAAACCCTTTTAATTTTCTGTAGTTTAAAATATATGTAAATGACCACACGTGAGGGAAAGCCCATTTATTCTTATCACTGACTGGGTGACTAGCCAGCACTTCGTGTCTCGCTTGCAAAGATGGCGGCGCAACCTTCGTTGTCGAAGCGACCAGCGACCAAGTCAATGTATTTACACAGCTGAGCAAGCTCTGCTGATGATTTTTGACAAACACAATAATCTTTTATTCAACGACTAACTCGAGCATGAAGGTGAGATGATGATAGTGGTGGAATTGCCGACCATATTCGTCAGTTATTGAGTAGGGCTCTGTGACCTCAGTGTGCGTTCAGCTGACAGCGTCAGTCGAACAGCCAGCCAAGTGTGTACTCTGCACTGCGTGCTGGTGTCCAGTGATGTGAAATCAGTGCGAGAGGGGATCGTGGCCTGCTCGCGGTGTGACCACGGTGCAGACGAAAGGTAGGGGAAGATGAGGAGTGAAAGAGAGGGTTGAAGTTGAGCAAGGGGGTGTGGTGGGGAGGGGGGGGGGGCGTGGTCGTGGCTGACGGTCAGTCTGCATCGAGTGTGAGCGTCCTTGATAGACTTCCAAACTGTTTTACTTTCATTTACAGGTGTAGTGTGACAATACAAACTTTATTTTCAACTTTTTTGCTGTGTGTTCTTGTTTGGATGTGGTAAATACATATGTTTTTGATCGTGCAAAAAAATCTATCCAAATCTACAAGCCAAAATACTTTTGTATTATCAAAATTAAAACAAAAGAAGCCCAGATTCAAAATCTTCATTCAATTTCCTTCAAAAATGATATAGATTTCATTTTTCTATCTTTTGTAGTTTCTGAGCTAGAATTTTTTGTTAATTATGACCCCCAAATCATGAGATTTCCCCGGCACCTGGGAACACCTTTGTTTGTACTCTTGTGAGGCACTGAACGGGTTAATGGCGATAACAATGTTCCAAATCTATAGTATAAAATCACATCCTAGAGACTCTAATGACTTTGTTAAAACTGGATCTTGCGTTAAATCATACGTAAGATCTTGTTCAGAATCAATGGGAGCAAATCTACTGACTAGTTTAGTGTACAAACTAAGAACCGTTTGCCCCACACTTTTCACCATTCTAGACCCCAGCTGCGCTTCATACCTGTTTATGATACTTTAAAATGTCTTGCGGCGACATCTGTTGAATCTGTTCTATGCTGAATTCAGTTCCGAGGAACTGTTTTGTTTTTCCACATGCTGCCAAAGAATACAGCCTTTCCTTTTTGGGCATAAAAGCTTGGTCATCAACTTGGTCATTCATAAGTTCAGGAAGGTTTTTAGCTGTAGTAGATCATCACTGTTCATGTTTTTTATTAATTATAATTATTTTATTTTCTAAAAATGAGCACCGAAAAAACTGTTACCAACCTTGTATACCATTCTGCTGTTATTGGAGGTCTAAGTGTAGGATACTCAATGCTTGGTAAAAGCTTGTTAAGAATTAAACCAGCAGATCTTGGCAAACTAGACTTTGAGGATTCAGCAAAGCTAATTGCTATCATTGCAGCTTCGTTTGCCACGAAAGATTTTCTAGTCAAGCAAGGAATAATTCCAGACAGTATAAATATGTAAATAAAAAATACATTTATAAAAATGGCTTCACTCGTAATGATGATAGGCGGCGCTGTGGTTAATGCGCTCGCTTTTAGTGGAAGTAATTAACGCATTTAGTAAACTGCGAGATGAAGGCGAGAGAAAAAGACATAAAAAAGCTGTGGACAACTAGCCGCAGCACAAGATCGCTATGAAAAGCAGAGAATCGAGCAGTTAGATTTTATTAATAACACACTGAAAAAACAGGACATGCAGCTTACACATTTAAAAATGTTGACCGGGCAATAAAAGAATATTATCTTGTAACAGGCAAACCAATCGAGACATTGCCCCCACCAAAATTCAGTGACTTTTATCAGCCATCAGAAAAACAAAAGATGCAAGAAATCGGGTTTATTGTCGTGGTATGACTGTTGTGTATTTTGTTGCGCATAATATTGGCTGAATAAAAAATAACAAAATCTATTATTCGCCCAAAGGATATTGGAAGGGAATCACGGCAATTAAAAAGCTAAGCCAAGCAGCGGGGGTTAGTGAACAAACAGCAAAAGAATGGTTATCTAAACAAGCGATTTGGCAAATTTATTTACCTGCGCCTAGGCGAATACAGAGACCGCACTTTGTGAACACAATACCGAACGACACCCATCAAATGGACCTTCTATATTTACCCTCTGATACGATTTGACGAAAAAATTTTAAGTACGCACTCACAGTCATTGACATAGCTTCAAGATACAAAGATGCGGAACCATTAACACAAAAGAGTGCTTCTGCTGTTGCTGTTGCCATACAACTGATTTCAACGAGGCCCTTTAACTATCCTCGCATGATTCAAGTCGATGATGGAAAAGAATTTAAAGGGCAAGTGAATCAATTATTATTGAAACATAGAGTTACCATTAAAAGAGGCATTCAGGAGTTCACAGATCACAGGCTTTAGTTGAAAACTTTAACAAACAGTTAGCCGAAAGACTTTTCTCCTACCAGTATCACACGAGAGCTGATTGACAATTCTCGCAACACAGAATGGGTTAGAAGATTGCCCTCAGTTTTGCGCGCAATGAATAATGAAGAATTTAAAGGACTAAAACCAGTACAAGCAATCAAAAGAAAAACAATAAATGTTGTTGAAGTAGAGTCTTCATCCGGCAAACTATTACCGTTTGGTTTTAAAAGTAAGGTACCTTTATTTACCGGGGAAGCAGAAGGGGACACTCGCATCAGGGCAACAGATCCAGTTTGGAGTGTTTGATCCATATGAAATAAAAAGAATTGTAAAAAAGGAATCCACTCCGTGTATTAATACGAGAAACTGACACAACAAAACAACCCAGCTCCTCAAAGATCTTTTGCGAAGGAAGAACTGCAATAATCCCCCCAGACACTGTTCCGCTTTAATTAATTTACGTAAATATATTTGAGTTTAAAATGGAAGCTCAGAAGGAAGTGGCAAACGAAACAAGAATGGTAATGGAAGAGACCTTGAAATGATACGGAATCATTTCATGCTGTAATGCTATTAAGGAAACATTTTCGGGGATAATCAATGCATGCAAATCATCCAAGATCACCTTCAACTCCAAACCCGCCACATAGGGAACAAGAATATCTTAAATAAAAAAAATAAATTCGAACGCCTCAAACAAACATGAGAAAAGATTCTAAATGAATTGGATGAAGCTATGATTGATCTTATAACAAAAGTTGATGAAAATATAAACCCTCCTGTTTATCGGTCCTCCAGTGCCAAATATGCATATGAAAACCTGGATATAACAAACACTCCGTTTGTGTTTGTTCTTATCTAATACTTCTTTGTTATCCACTGTTGTGTTTGATCTCATAGAATTAGATCGTAGTTTTACGTTGTCATAGAGAAAAGTCTTATTGCCAAACCAGCTTCTTTGAAGTTTGTTCATGTGAAATGTTTACTGCACAACACTGCGAGATATTCCTATGCTTTCTTAATGGCGAATTTCTCTCCTGGCTCGAATACTGTACATTTTCGACCTTAAACCATAAAACACCTGCAATCCACCCCGCCGGATAATTCATCCTTCATCTTTCCTAAAACTTATTAACGGATGACTGTAAAGGCGAATCTTTAGGGTAAACGATTAATAATACCATCCCGCATTCCTTTAGCTACTTCTAATTCCATGTCTTTATAGATTCTTCAGTATGGATATTTATAACAAAACCTGTCCTGTATCTGAGTCAAAGTTACACTGGACCTCAGGATAACGAGGGCTAATTAGTCATAAAGAAACCTAACTTTAAAAGCTTTGAGATAATTCAAAAACGGTAAACCCAATAAATACAGGCTTGTCCAATTTGAACTTTCATTTTTTTTCATCATTAATGCCAAAAAGCTGATCATGGGAAATTCTTCTAAAGTCCTGATAATATAGGTATTGACGTTAGCTTAATTGCTTCGTTCTCATTGGTGACTAATCTGCCATCTATCCGCTTGTGCGATTCTCCATAGTCATTCCAAAACAGCTGTTGTTCATCAGCTTGAAAAAGTCTTTTTTTCTGAAGCAATCTGTGGATTTAGTTCTAAGAACAGTGTTTCTTCATGATGTATGGATTCATGACTGTACTTGATCCAAAGCAAATATGCGATGAACTGCTGTCGACGTAACCCTGTCTTAAATAAAATTGCTGAAGACTGGAATGACAGACATAATTTTTTTTTGCCTCGAAGATTAGGCACAAGTTTAGGTGGTTCGCTGCTCCATCTTTAGACTTTCTTGCTGCTAATGATAGTCTTGCGGTCATGGAGTTCCAGAGGATATTCTTAGTCCAACTTCTAGAATGGAAACCACGCTGTTGATCAGGCGTTTAAACTGCCCAACCACTTTAATGCCTTTTGAATATTATTCGATCGCCGCCTGTTGTAAATTTTAAAGTTGCGTAATGGATTGATTGCGCATAGCCCATCCATCCAGATTGTTTTTGCATCTAAATACATGAGATATTAGACCTTTTACATGGATCATAGTCGTCCAAGTATTTTGTTGTTTGCCTTTACAGTAATGAAAGCGGACGCCATAACTATTCCTCCACCAATCCGCTTTCAACATCACTAGAATCATTGGTAAATCTGACAATAAATCAATCTGTACTCCCATTAAACTTTTAAGAAAGCATCCCAACTCATCCCGGCGCAGAAATGTAATGCGCGGGATCCAGGCTGTAATGTGTATCATGCAGGTCTTATCTCTGTACATTTTCAAAACGTCCTCCAAACAAAACCAAACATCAGCCCTCAATTATGAATCATGATATCCTCCCATCGTTTTAACAATCTAAACTTCTCTGCCACGCATCTTGATCATGCTGGAAATCAGAATCACTGATGTCCTTTCCACTGAGACTAGAAAAGAACCGCGCCTTTAGGAGGAAGTGTGTCTTCATCAAACCTTCCCAACTGTTTCATGAACTCATAAAGGGTAAACGCCCTTTCTACAAGTGTTGGGTCAAAATATTCTTCCGTTATTGGGCAGGACTTTAAAGGACATCACCAGTGACTCAATAGAACCGCCATCAAGTGTTGCATAGAGTCATAAAAAGACATGTTATTAGATTAAAGAAAAGCACATGTACTTTTCTGATGACTGTGCAATGCATGACACCCTGAAGGCATCGCCACTGCTTTCATTATAGAATGAGAGTCGTAACCACGCAAGTTAGAAAGAATACAGGCAGCTTCCATGTCTTTGGTTCAAAACTTAGTTGAGATTGGGCGGGAGTGTGTTGAGCGCTGCTCCTCTAAACTTTCCGCTAAGTATCATGGTTCTCCTTACTGTTGGATTCTCTGCGTCTGATGAAAGAGACCTAACCCACAAATCCAACAATTGTGTGGCTTGAGTCATACTGTTCCTTGGTCTACAGGCGTCATTATGATTTCAGATAAATTCAGATTATAGAACAGCGTTACGCACTTGCTGCATGCGTTCTAAGAAGAATCTGCAGCAGTAGCCCTCTATATAATTCTGGCTTTGAATGAACGCCATCCGACCTGACACGATGAAAGCGAAGAACAAATCTTTGATTACTCACAAAGGCTGTTTTTGGAAGTCTGTCTGTGGGGTGTCCTTTCATAAGGAACAATAAGCGACTCAAGTCTGCGTAAACAACATATGGAAATTTGCATCCGTTTTCCAGTTTCTTAAAACCTAAACTTAGATCCGGGTGGGGGCGTAATTAGTTCTGTATTAACAGTTATCTGGGGCCAATACATTGGTTCTTATTTCGCTTGCGGCTTGAACAGAGGCATTTCTGTTAAACATTTTCTGCAAAATACTTGTTTAATTTTATGCTATTGAAGTATGCCGCAATAATCTACTCATTGTTCCGGATCAATGTGTAATGCGGCCGCCATGCAGGTGAAAACATCAGTAGTAATTCAAACATGATTTTTGTCCTGGCTCGACCAATCGTTGGACTGTTCTTGGACACTTTAATCGCTGTAGATTTGTTTTCCTCATCCATGTGTAAAAATTGACAGTTATTGGTTTGTTTGTTCTCAACTGGATCAATCGAATCCACGCTAACAGGAAAGGATATTCCACTAAGTAAGATCATGGATGTAATCCCAAAAGTTAGACCCTCCTCATCAACTCTCATCTCGTGCAGCTGTGCTAGATATGTGCGGCGAAATGCAGCCTGCGAGAAAAAACACACCACAGAAACATTTGTCGTCTGTATCCTTATGTTAGAACTGCTGCTTTTTGCGACAATGCTTGGAGTATGGAATGTAAGGCCCATGCTACAATCGGTGCATACTTAGTCCTGTTTTAATCTGAACTCAAAAACTACGCCCTCTGACCAACACAAGCTCTCCTTTTGCTTCTTCAGAGGCCGCAGCTCAAACTGTGCAAGCAGTTCGTCTGCCCAACCGGTGTTAAGTCATTATTACAAAGAATAGTATTTTGTTTTAGTCGAGACCCAGACTTCTATATTTCTTCATTTATTGTATATAGTCGATTAAAACAGCTAACATTACTTTTAACTGGCGGGTCTAATTGATTTAGTTTGACTTGGAACTTGAGAAATAGCATGAACAACCTTGCCCTGAACGTTTTGTTGATCAATGACTTTCTAGCTCAATATCATCAGTGCTCTTTGATAAACGCTCTCTCTCAAGCATATCCTTCAAACAATTCGTCTTTCCTTTCCCCCGTCCTTCATAAATCTTATCCATGCTGATTTCTTTCTAACTCAAAATATTTATTTAAATTAAAAAAAAAAAAACTTATCAGAATCAATATCACGGCCTTTTGTTTGTGCTTGACTCATAAACTAAATGTATAAACACCCTTCGATGTTGTTACTGTGAGCTTTAAGAACAGAGTTTAATGTCTCGTTTACTTTTTAAGCATTCCTTTTTATCTGCTCGGGTCTGGCTGTTGAGAAAAACTTGTCCTCTCCTTTCTTGAAGATCAAACGTTTGGTCTTTTGTAGTCAAGCAAAATCGGCCTGTAAACGGATTAAATTCTTCATCCGTTGATGTTTGAGTCACCAAGTGCTTTATTTTTGTCAGTTTAAACGAACTAAGTTTAGCCGTATATCAGTTGAACCATAGCATTTGTGCTTTGGAGTTTAGGTTTTTAAATTTTTTGCACCGCACTTACAGCCTAATGACACAGACCGAGAGCTAAAGAGACAAACCTCCTAGAGTAAGCTCGGTGCCCTATGCCCGTTGCTAAGAGGCCTACACTTGTTCCTCCGATGCAGCACTTATAGTTGATGCTCCAGTATTAACATATGTAACAGCAATATACAGGCAGCAGAATACCTTCGTTTTGGTTTTTGCTGCATTTTGAAAGGTCCGGCACTAGTTTTGTTGCATTTGTGTAATATTGGTTTTAATCTGAAGGTTTTTATGCTAGGGTATTATACTATCTCTTCTCTTGGCGGCGCTGTAGGCGACTTTGGAATAAACCCTGAACAGACATGCATCTTTAAATAAAAATAATTTAGTATTGTAATATCTTTTAATCTGTTTATCTTCACTATTCAGCTGCGCATCATAATTAAAAACAAATGTACATTAGCGGTTTATTAAATAATCGGCTTCTCTTCTTATCATTTGAATGTTTATTACGTCTCCACTCAAGTTCCTTCCCGCTTCCATGCAACCTGAAAATCCACGTTGACCTTAGGTCCATCCATAAACCGTATTCGTTTGTTACATAATCATCAAGCCTAACATGTTGAAGATGTAAAATCTTTAGACACCAAGTCAACTAGTTGGATTACCTACAACCTCGCCGCCTCCGAAAACAGTTTTCTTATTTCCCATCATAATGCGATAAGGTTTAAGCCCGCATAGCGTAGATTTGGTTAGGACAACCCTCACTCGAACATTGTACATTCGTGTATTTTGGATTAAAAAACTTCACTTCCTCTTTTGAACGGGTTCTTTCTTCTTCGCACAGCAATAACATACCTTTAAGCGATCTTGCAGTCGACACTACAACTACAATTCCATAATAGCGTCTGCCCTGCTTCAGGACATGTTTATGATGAAACACTCTTATCGAATATATTGCCTAATTTTGACTTTTTATGTTGTCTCAATCAGCCTTAGCAAAGTGGAGAGGTTGCTACAACGTCAAACTCAAACTCTAACGAGATGTCAGAAATGCTGATACTTTGCTTCGGTGTCTGATGATTTGAATAACGCGTTTTTTGTATTCATTAAAAGTTAGTTCAAATACAATCCTGTCTTTTAATGCTCCTTGAAAGTACGGTGCAATGCGCTTTTAACAACTCAAAATCTAAGGGAATGGAAAAGCATTTCCATACGCAAAATTTACAGCTACCTACTTTTTCCGTCTTAATATCTGCGGCGCCTATATCTATGTTATAGTGCTTCTATCATTTCGATTCTTGAAACGCAAGATCGGCCTTTCATTCCCGGTTAGCCATAGATCAGAATAGGATAAAAAATAATGAATGTCTCCATTGTGTAAAGACCATAATTTCTTGCCCCTCAAGTTTTATAGAAATTTTCTTAACGATTGCCCGGCCCAGATTCTGGACAACGTCCCTGTTTGTGTCTGTTGTTGACGGCGATTTCTATTTTGCCAGTAAGACGCGCAAGAGCCTGAGCACAATCACTTCATACTCTCCTAGGTTCCGAAATTTTGACAGTAAGAAATTTGATCCGCCAATCAATAGTAGATGGATAAGTTTGGAACAGTAATATACCGTTTATTTCCCTTCACGCCAAAAGGTTCTTTCAAGTCTTCTATGCGGTCAAGAATCGAGCCATATGATTGGGACATTATTTTATAAAACAAAAAAAAAGTTAATTATTTAAAACAGGCAGGCATATGAAGATGAAGATTATGATGTTTTAGATACTGGAGACGACATGAAGGATTCCCCTTGGTACCACATCGCTTCTGGGGGCTCTCTTTGCGGCGGTGAATTAACAGAAAGTAAGGTCAGTAATCATTATACCAAAGTTTAGGTCCAAGAACCTCCACTTTAATAGGACCCTCCTGATTTGGAAGTAAAAGAGTAGAACATTTGTTTTGTGAGGAGCGACCAAGGACAACTTGTTTCAGCTTACATCTAAACCAGACTCATCAAAGTTTTAAAAAAGAGTACCATTAGACAAGGCTCATGTGAGCGATCAAAATCGCCTTGGCATTACTAAACCAAATAGATAAGGTGCAGTTGCTAAATCTTCAAAACACACTGCAGGAACTCCCGACAGATACCAATGCAAAACATGAACTTAAAGACTTAAATCAATCGCAGACCAATTAATAAATGCAATAGAGGCAGAAACCAGTTTTTCAGAAGAAACAGCATTCAAGACTATACACTACTACACCGCTACCCATGGCGAGCAATAGCGCCCTTGATCAGCTTTAAGAACCATTAGAGGCCGAATTAACAAACAATTTAGCAAAACTAGGTGAAATAGATGAGCATATAAACAGAAAAAAGAAAACCTCGTAGAGGCTGATGACGCAACTTAGGGTCTGATATTAAAGAAAGAATAACCCAAAACTAAAAGATCATTGAACAAGAAAGATCAGCAAGACTAAACGTTGTCCTACTAACCGAGAACAATTACGACTCACGTGAGGCAGAATTAAGAGAAAACTATCCAAGAATTTTATATGAGACACCACGCTAGCAGAAAGAATAGAACACTGTTTAGGAACAAGGGGGAGGGTCACACTAGCAAGCGGTTATAACGGCCTTAGGATTTGCCCTAAAAGTACACTGTGTTGGCTATTACGTCGGCGGTAGTCAAAGTCCCAGTGCCTCCACCACAATCGCCTCCGCCTGATAAATCTTGGGTAAAAAAACAGCTTGATCATCTGCGAGTTTATAAAAAAAAATTAGCCATTAAAGTAATATCTATAGACTCTTTCTGGTATAAAGGGGTAATTGTAGCTGCCTTTTGTCTACTGCAAGCAAAGTAGTGGCTTTATGGCCGAGCACTTATGGGCATTAGTTCTCTACAAGTTGGTAATTTTTAGTAAGAATAAAGACCAAGTAATCCTAGGCCAGTAATCCAAGAACAAGCGCTGTCTTTTCATAATCATGGTCATCGCGAACAGAGTCCGCGAGCTTTGCTGAGTCGTCCCTTCAATGGCCTTTGGGCTATGGGCCGCGGGGATTGATGACTTAATCATGGGGGGTCATCTTGTTTTTTTACTGCTTGCAATATTACTGCTCGGAATATTATGTCGTTTTGTCCAAAACCTTCTGTTCATTTCCTGCAAGCAAGAATTCATGTTGTAGTTTCATTATGTTTCCTACCTGGAGTCTGAGGTCAGAAGGAAGCATGTAAAAACCAGTGCCAACAGCAAAGTCACCTCTTGATCTTCTATTGTAAAACATTTTGGTACCTTTAATCACTTGCAAGCACATCAAACTGTAGAATTAATGCATCTCTCTAATTGCTAAGAATTGTTTTTTGTGCATCAAGCCAGTAAAGTACAGTTATGCCCCCCTCGATCTTGGGCCCCGGGTCGTTGGGGGGAACCTACAAACCCAAACGTAAGAACGAATAGAGTCCATTATTCGTTCTATTCCTGCTTTATTTAGGCCGCTTAGAAGTGTCTATGAATAAAAGTTGTCCATAGCAGTTTTAGTATGCTCTTTGCTCTATGGACCCGAGTGAACAGTTTGTGCCTGAAAGAAAGATGTGTACGAGGATTCCAATCATAGTTATATCTTCAGTGCACTCCCCACCATAAAGGGGTGCCGAAACATGATTAAGATCGACTTTTGTCTAGAAGTCGGTTGTGGGAGGTTAATATTGGAATTCGTGGGTTACAGTGATCCTGATTAGGGCAAAGTGCGAGTCATGGTCTAGGTGGATCGGTTGCTGAGGATGGCTATAAGACGGTTTGGTCATTAGTGAAAGGCGTGCGTGCAGATTCAGGGGGTCTACGCGATACGTGTCGCGTGAAGTTGAGTTGAATAGCAGAAAAGAAATCTGTAGCACTGGAGCCTACGGCGCGAAAGGATTAGGAGATGAATTATAAAGATCATGCAGCATACGCCGCCTGCCCGCACCCAGTTGTGAGGTGCGAGCCAACAGCGCACCGTGCAATGGAGAATAGCTGGCTGGGGTATGTCGAGGATAACGAGAGTCTAATATCATATCACTTGCGTGTGAGATGCGCGAATCGCCCGACTAACGAGGGATTTGTGTGCAGACTTTTTACGATAGGGAAGATGTTCTTAATAGATCTTTGTATGTGGGCGGGTCATAATGGAGTACTACCTTTTTATTAAAAGTGTTAGTCTGGGTCACAACAATGTCAAGGGTGTCAGTTGTTATATTTTTAAGATCGTAGTGCGGCCAACAGAATATTTTGCATCAGTATATTTAAATGCACTCATTTTTATTATTCCGTTAAAAAATGTTTGTAACAATAACAACCCAAAGACCGTCACTCGTTATATTAGAACATGCTATTGATAACGAATCGGAACCAGAACGGTCGCGCTCCATGACATATTCTACACAGTCGTATGGGTTTAATATAGCAAAGCCAAGGCGAATAATAAGGTTCTAAAAGTTGACAAAACATGGGCCCAAAGTTAGGCCTGTGAACAATACGGATGGTTATTACGGTTTTGCTCACTAAAAGAAGCAATGAGGTACCTTCGAACATTACTCATCAAACTATAACGGATGCAGAATCTACAAAACATGTTAACATTCAAGCCTGAAGAAGAAAGGGGGTACTATTTGATAAAGAGCTAGCTAAAAGGTTAGGCTTGTCAAGCTGACAATTATAGATTTATAGTTACACCAAACAAACTCCTTATGGAGGAGAAAATCCGCTCGATCTTGCCTTACATTCATACTTTATGTTCCTTTGGACGAGCTGAGGCCACTGATGAAAACTATATGATGGAAGCCCTCAACTTTTTTAAGAGGCTCTCCATCAGGAAAAGCGCATATTGCGAATTATGAACTTATACAATTTCCCTAATTACAGTTTAAAAAGATTAGTTTGTGGGAGGGTCGGATCATTTAATATAAAAATTGCCAGACAAAGCAGGGAAAATTGTAAAAATGTGATAACCTGCACATTGTTTTTGGAAATAAAAAAATTAGTTGTACTAAAACAAGTCGCGTGGACCAGAAGAACCGGAGTTACATTAGCGCCTGTAAGGTGTATAACCTTAGAATTAAAAACCTTGTCAGACGTTGCGGACCTTTGAACAGAACGGTGAGATAGGCGCTTTGTAAGGTTTTTTGAGTACACTCAAGATAGGTGATTAAAAACGCAAAGAGGTTGGCGACAGCAAAAGTTCCTAAACTAGAACAACTGCGCAATCTAAGAGGGCAAATAATGTTTGCCAGTATGAATATAAATAGTCGAAAAACCTGACCTCAAATGGCACATTATAACCATATTTAGAATGGGAATAAACATTTGAATTATAAGCCCATTTACATATTTATAGCCGTCAAAAAAGTTTCAGAAAAGCATTACAACTCTGCCCATAACATGTAAGGTCTTTGCCGGACGACAATAGACGGAAGAAAATGAAATAACGCCGTATGGAAAAGAACCTACATCCTCCACAGAAAAGAAACAGTTGAAAAAAATCTGTCTACACAATTACAGTCTTTCCAAGCAGAAAATTAGAGACAACTGCCACAATGAATTTGAAATTTCAGTCTTTAAAGATGTGAGAGGATGGGGTTGTGGGCGTAAAGAGACGTCCTTATATAAAAGGAATTAATATTACTGGCAAAACTTAGACGATAAACGCCTTAAGTTACCATCGATGTCTTCACAATGGTGGGGAAGGATATTAAGATCCATAACAACAAGCAACAAAATCAATGATGCTTAAAAAGAAACAATCTTACAGCACTGAATTGGATTAATCTTACAACATTAGGCTCATAGGTGTTTTATTCTACGAACAAGTTTGCGGAGAGTATATAAAATAATAACTGATATAGATTAAATTCTGTTATAAAAACTATGGAGGCAGTAAACTTTATGATAAAAATCCCCTCATTGTTCAAATGATTTTGGGCAGTACTGATTGGCAAAACAATATTTGGTCCTAGACTTATTTACAAACAGTTTATCGCTAATAATTTTGATCATATTGTAATTTCTGTCCAACACTTACAAGGAACAAGCATATCTTATAGAAGGTTTATATGGACAGACAATGACGTATATTAGTTCAATACTACACTAAACTAGTGAGTGTTTCGAAATACTTTTATAAAGTGATTGAAGGAACGCAGACACTCTTTATTATAGATGACTGTTCGGCAGAAAAAGATATAGTTAAAAAGAGAAACACTTTGTCAAAGCTAGCTTTCAGCGGAAGACACGATGGGATAAGTGTGTGGATTTTATGCCAGAAATATAACTCGGTTTTAAAAGACTTTAGAGAACAGTTAAAGACTGTAGTGTTATTTCACATGAAAGACAGAGACTCATTTGAAGAATGTTTGCGCGAAAATGATGTTATTGAAAACGATCAAGAAAAAACATAGGATTAAACAAAAACTAAAATCTGAAAAGTTTTGTAAATTAGTATTAAAAACGGATAACCCTACACAGTATGTCTGTTTGTAGATAATCGTTATTTTTTGGTTATTGAAGTCTTACTTGTCAGAGAACAGGAAAAGGCGGCTTTTAGGCACTTTCGCCCAAAAACTTGGTGGAGGAGCAAGTGAGTTAGAAGCCGCCTTTCCCTGTTCTCTCGCCGATACCGGTGACCCCGACGGAACCAAACCAAAGCCACAGACGTGGAGAGGACATCGAAATTGAGGTCACCATGAGAGCAGGGCATGAAGGGCCACAGAATTTGAGACATTTTCTTTTAATGCTGATCAGTGAGAATGAGGATGATTAAGATGATGCTACGGATTTTCATTTCGGTCTGAGACTACATGACAGGGCTGTACTCTACGCTTCCTTTCATAATATATCCCGGCGTCAACCAGGCCCGAGAGATACAGGCACCTGCAGTGTTGGTCAGGAAATTTGAGCAACACTCTCAGAAACGCATCCATTAAGTGGATGAAACTCGACTGTGTGGTCCCAGTCTTCCCAACTGAGTCCGCAGCAAACTCAACTCTGGGTAGGAGCCGGTCGGGGCAGAAAAACCCACATGACTTCTGATGGGATTCGAACCCACGACCTCCCAGCCGGGAGTCCGCGACGCTAACCACTTCGCCACGGCGGCTGGTCGATTTGACAACCTTCTGTTCAGGTCCTCACGGCGGGTAGCTCCAGACGGTGGACATTCTTTCCTTTGTGAATGAAGAAAAGAAAAGACAACTCCATTGCCCCCACACCGAAAGCACAATCTCATCAACGAAGTTTCTTTTTCTTTTCTTTTTTCTTCTTCTTTCTTTTCTTTCTCTTCTTTTCTTTCTTTCTTTTCTTCTTTTTCTCCTTCTTCTTTTTCTTGGTCTAAAGGTTTTATACAGTTAGAGTTAGATTAGGGTTTGGATCGGGGTCGGATGAGGCTGAGTTTTTTTTGGGAGAGGGTCATACATTCCGGGGTAGGAGAGTAATCTCCCGGTTTGCTTACAAACGCTACCCGTCTCTAATGTAATGCACACACACGCCGCCACAGCAGATTCTACCCGCAAGGAACGCCGCAACTGCCCCAAGGATGGAAACCGATGTGGTCAGTGCAAGGTTTAATTAACAGGAGGAGGTGGTGTCCTGCGTACGTTGGGTCACAACAGGTACCACGGAATCGGTAGCGGTGCAGTTATGACGTGAACGGATTGTTGTCTGTAACCTGTCGCAGCTGGGATTGCGAAAACAGTGCTTCCGAGTGTTGCTGTGTTTGAACTGGAGGGAATAAGCAGCGTGAGACAGCAAACACACACGCGAGCGTGCGCACGGACACACGCACACACATACGCATGCACGCACGTACTAACGCGCCCGCACACAAGCGCGCGCGCGCGCACCACACACACACACACACACACACACACACACACACACACACACACGCGCGCGC
>JAFLJL010005201.1:0-14226 GCA_018398815.1 Conus ventricosus
TTTTATAATAAAAAAGAAAAGCTTTTTGCAAAAAAAGAATTCTATAAAAACGATGAAATGTTAACGCTTTTGAAATCAAAGAACTTCTACTGTTTTTCAAGTTTAGTTACAAAACACCAGAACCTCCTATACCAAATCCAACAACAATGTAGAACTACACAACCCTACAACATACGGCTGTTTTGAATTCAGGCAAACACACAGTGCCAGTATGTTTATTTGACACGACTAGAATGAAAATACTGTCAAGTTCAGAATGTAATTTTCAGCGTTTTCTAAATTACACACCAGCCAGCAATTCACCCGAGAAAACTTTTTTAAAAAATATAAAACAAAAATTCGACAAGATTAAGTAATGAAGATAAAGAGAGGACGTGAAAAAAAAAAAATGAAACACTACTCATTGTCACACATATATTCTACAAAAATCAAACCGTTTGTCACATGAACAACAGCCCAATGTAAAACAATGCAATGTTTTAAAAAGAAACTTTTATCGTCAAATCGAAAATCAAATTTGTTCTAAAACGTAACACCATATACATGCAATCTGAAAGTTTTACTTTCGGCTCTTTGTTTCCAGGTCTTTCATTCTTCATTTACACAATCGCAGTAGTCACCTGTGAGTGATGAATTATTATAGTTGTGTATTGCTGTAATGTCTTACACGAGTGTGTATATCCCAAATGAGAACAAGGTCTGTGGTCGAAGTCGAAAAACAGTTTGAAAAGTCCTTGAAATATGAAGTCACTTATACAATTTAACTCATTCAAAATTCTCATTAAAAACGGTGAACACGGAACTGCCGATGAATCACTTTTAAATGTTGAACACATTAACATAATAGTGATCACGACAATTTGGCAACACAGATTTTCAACAAGGCCAACAAAAAATAATAAACGTTGTCATATGAACAATATTCCGAGTGTTCACATACAGCTTGGATTATACTGTGCAACAATTAACAAAAACAAATTACAGAGTACAAAGACCGCATTGGCTTCAAGAGTCGCAGTGCCCGTTGACAGTAGTTACCAGGGGACATTTGCATTGGCTCAGGACGCAGTGCCGTTGTCGTTGTTACCAGACATTTTGCATGCTGTTAGGATCGCAGTGGCCGTTTTCATTGTTGTCAGGACATTTGCATTGGCAGAGCAGGAGTCGCAGTGCCGGGTCGTTGTTACAGGGACATGGCATTGACATTGCAGAGTCGCAGTGCCGTTGTCGTTGTCATACCATACATTGCAAAATCAGAGGCAGACGCACTTTCCCTGGAACACCAGACTGTGTAATGATCAGGGTAATAACCCAGGGTCAGAGTTAAATACAGGATGGTTATTGGTGCCTTGGTCTGAGGTGATGAAGTAGAATAATCAGTGCCATTCCTAATACCACCAACATTTGGAACATGGTAGACGGCTGAGAGCGCGGACAAAGTCAGTGGTCGCCGTAACGTAACCACCTGACTTTGTCCGCGCGTAACAGTCGTCTTGTCACATGTCCATCGCCATAATCATGAACGTTTACCGTCAATGAAAGGCTGTATGTGTCCAGTTGTCGATGATATGGTTTTTACAGCGTCCCTTCGGAGAGCTTCTTGCAGTTCTGTTGACTCACACAGGGAAAGGCTGATGCCAAAAGCCTCAAATTGACAGTTACCAGACTATTCGTTTGGATCTAAGATCACTTCAAAGTCATGGCCTCCAGGTTATGATTCAGTCAGAATGTTCAAGGGAATGGGAAAACTTTTGTCTGTGTTCTTCTTTATTGAGCGCAGTTTCCATTTTATATCTCTGCGATACCATTCTTTCTCCGTTCCTTTTGTAGCTGTTGGCTTGTAATAACCAGCGACTGATAACCACTGACTCACCATTTCTCTTCTCCGTTGTTGGTGTATTGAATCATGAATCTATTTACGAGACAAAGATCGCTCAGAGACCTGCCTCCTACAACAGACCTACGATAGTGAACACGTTCCTACAGGTGGATTTTGGAGGTACCGATCAGAAACCTCATCGCCAAGACAGTACAGGTGGACATAAGCGATGTGATGCGACATGCTTTTCTTCTTTGCTGCCTTTTTCAGAGGCTTCTCTACTTGTTTTATCAGTGATCTGATCTCGGAAATACACCTCAGACGGGCATGTTTTGGCCAGTACTCCTTTGGTGTGTCATTGATGGATTTTGAATTGAGTGCAAATTCTTTGCCCAAATTGAACGTCCAATTTGCAAGCTGTCAGGAATGAAATTTTCTTTCGGATCCCCGATTGATCGCTCACATTTGCCTGGAGACTGTGGGTGATACGCACTACTCCTGATGGTTATGACATTTATGGAATGCAACAGTCGTTCTGTCCACCCCTGAATTCCGTGCCCTGATCGAACTGAACACAATTAGGAACTCCTTGTACCTGAGAAAATTTCATTCAGTGTTCTTGCAACAGTCCTAACTACTTTGCTTGCAAGTGGGCTACAGGATCAGAAAACGAGAGAAGTGTCCAGACTGACAGAAGTACTGCTCCAGCTCATTTCTCATGGTCAATTAATCAAGCTGCCAGCGTTCATTTACTGCAGAGTGGCCATGGACTGGTTGGGAGGGACGGTGTTTGTGAACCTTGCATTTCTTCTTGTTATCTTTTTGACACAAACCAAGAACTGTTCGAACTTTTGTGTACGAAAACAGCAGCAAATATCTCAGTGAACTTGCTCCAAACCTGTTCTAGACCCAGAATCCGAGATTTTCATCGAATCTATGTTTTTACTGTCTATGGTGCCTCACTTTCAATCAGAACTGTTTTCCTCTGAATGTACATTTCCTTCTACAAGAAAAGTCAAGTTTTTGCGTTTTGATAATGCCTCCACAGTACTTTTTTTCCACAGCAGTGCGGTTTTTCTTTTGGAACTTCGACGAACTTGTCCTTTCAGAAGATTTCGAAGTTTGAAATACTTACTTTGGAAACGGATTGGAATATCCCTGGCGCTACTGTTCTGGGGGGGATCCAGAGATCCAGATTAGCGTAGGTGGTAGTTCGGGGTATAGGTAGACATAATAGATTATACCGGGTGCTGGGTGGTTTAGGTCAACGACTGTCCTGAAAAACTCTAACCTGCAACAGGTCCTCTGACGATATCAACAGTAATGCTCAGAAAGCTCCTGCCCTCACATGTGACAAATCCGACCTTTGGTAGGAGGACAATCCTGTTCTTTCCAACATCCACAAAGTAGCCGACAAAGATCCCGACAAAGTAATGGCCGACAAAGATCGCCCGACAAAGTATGTCGACCAAAGATCGCCCGACAAAGGTAGGCTAAAGTTCATTATACACCAGGCCCACTAGAAGAAAAGAATAAAAAGAAAGAAAAGACAAAAATAAATCCACCACATACTCACATATATGCACAAACGCATACACACTTATGCAAACAAATATATAGTAATGAAGAGAGAGAGAGAGAGAGAGAGAGAGAGAGGAGAGAGAGAGAGAGAGAGACAAGACAAGACAAGACAAATGTTTTAATTGAACTAGGCCACATGCCCGTGTCAATGGGAACAGAGGGAGGGGGCAGAAACAAAATCAAACTGATCGCAAATGAAATAAGTGAGGAAAGAAATCAATACATCGTCAAATACAGTATATGCATAAGCACACAAACTAAACAATAAATCTCGCGAACATAATCAACGATCGTTGGCCATGCTCTCTCTCTCTCTCTCTCTCTCTCTCTCTCTCTCCTCTCTCTCTCTCTCTCTCTCTCTCTCTCCTCTCTCTCTCCCCCCTCCCTCTCTCTCTCTCTCCCTCACTCACACACACACACACACACCACACACACAACACACACACACACACACACACACACACACACACACACACACACACACACATACACACACAACCTCAATCACACGCTATCGGTGTGATATTACTAAGGCAACTTTGACGGTGCATGCAGGAACAATGGTTCTAAGTCACATCAGTCTGTCCACATCTGACTTCAAGAGCTTTCGTTATGAATGTAGCCACAAGCATTACAGATTTTTTCGTTAGCGAGCAGTAACGACATCTTGAAAGCAGATGGTCGTCTATAAAACTTGGAAGGTATGTAACGCTCGCGAATAACTTTGTATTTAGGACATACTATCAGAAAATGGTATTCGGATTCCAACTCACACGGGCAAACGGACAGCACAGTGCTTCACGGGGACGCTCGAATACCGCAGTTTGTGTGTGTTCAAACAGGATACACCAAGTCTGAACCGTATCAAGTTTTTACGACTGCTCACGTTGTTTACAGTGAATAGATAATTTGGCATTTCCCAAAACTGCTTAAAAGAAGAATAAAAGAGAAATCGGTCCTTGGATTCTATGTGGCTATGCCATTCTTGTAAATGACAATCGATTAGCCGACTTTTGAATTTTGAAAGGAAAACTTTTACGTTGGAACTCCTTGATTTTCCCATACATATCCAAAACCATAACGATTTAATGTGAGGCAGACTGATGTAACCCAATTGTTTTTACCCCGGCAATGTAAATCATATAACATTTTATACGCTTTTTTTGGAAAACGATTGTCAGGCATATTAACGACATGTATCCAATACTTCACGCATTTAGTATAAATGTTATATAAAGTGGAAACCTACCAGTTTCTCCATAAACCAAGGCATTAGGCGCTTTTATAGAAACATTCAGGAATCTCTTGAGTGCAAACAAATGTATTTTTTCTATAGCCGAGATGTTTGCAGTTAAGCCCCATACTTCAGCGCCATAAGTAAGGATTGGCTGGATCTGACAATCAAAAAGTTTGAAAAATAATTTTGGGGCCACACTCTGATATTTTCCACAGAAGTTTCAATATAATAATGACCTGATGTTTTGCCCTGGATGCTAAATCCTCAAGGCAATGAGAAAAAGTAAGGCCAGTGGAGAATATAGCACCTAAATATTTATATTGATTAACGATCTCTAGTTGCATACTATCATAAAACCATTTTTCTTTTGAAGCGATATAACCGCCATTCTAAACACAATAACTTTTGATTTTTTCCAGATTCACTATTAAATCAAGTTTCTTAGCTGTTTTACTCAAAACGTTCAGCTGTGTCTGAAGACCTATGACAGTGGACGCCACGAGCGCCACATCGTCAGCAAACAGCAGAATCAATAGCTCTTTGAAGTCAGGAGATAAGGAATACCATGCTTACCATACTCTGTAATTTCTTCGGCAAGTTCATTAATAAATAAATAAAATAAAACCGGGCTACATATTTCTCCTTGCTTTAGACCTTTAGACACATAAAAATATTTGTTAAGTCTCCCCGTACTTTAACCCTAGCGGTGACAACGGTGTACATACTTTAATTGCATTGTACATCTTTCCTTTAATACCCTTTTTCTTTAAGACTAACCAAAGTCGATTTCTAATCAATCAGGTCGAAAGCCTTTTTAAAATCAATAAAAGCCACGTATAGTTTTTGGTGGTTAAAAGTTGCTTTTGCACGAGAGACAGGAGTGTAAATATTGGTCATTGGTACTATAGCTCTTCCTAAAAACCAGCCTGTGCATCGTTTATTACACTATTATCTTCGATCCATTCGGTTAAGCGTTTATTCAGAATGTAGCTGTATAATTTAGAACTGATATCAACAGGGAAATACCTCTATAATTATCAGGGGAATTGATATCACCTTTCTTGTGCAACTGTTGAATAAGAGCTTCACACCATGAAGAGGGAAAGATTCCAGAATCAAAGAGTTTGTTAAAATATTTCTAAGAAAAGAAAAGAACGGTGGGCATAGGTACTTATAGAACTCTCCAATAAGTCCGTCTGGACCAGGAGCTTTGTTTCTTTTTAAAGCCTTTAATCGAGTCTAAAATTTCTCCCTCTGTTATATCTTGATCAAGAAACTGGTATCACAGCAACATCAAGCAAACAGTCATCATCTGCATGAAAGCTTGGAGAAGTGGAGTCAGGTAGGGTCAACTCTTCATTAAAAATCGTTCAAAATGCTAAAACCAGTCTGCGTTGGATAATGAGTTTGACACAACGGAACTACTTCTTATTGACTTCAGAGTCCTCCAAAATTGTTTAGAATCGCTGCGTTTTCATTAAGAGTGCGCAGAACACATGTCGATATAATGCTGCTTATAGCGGAGTAAATCTTTGTATTGATTTCTCAAGTAACAATAATTTAATCTCAGGTCAACGGGGTCAGGGCTATTAGCAAGTTTTATCCGACTGAACTTCTCAGTGCCTGTCTTACATGACGGCGCTTAACAGAGCATCTATATCAAACCACGGGCTGCGCTTGTCGTTACCAATGATGATAAACTTTATTCATGCACTGACCAGCCACAGAAAGACCCTCGTTAAATTTTGCTAGAGCATGTTCGAAATCAATATCGATAAATTTAATAGCTTCATCAAAAATTGAAGTTACAACATCAGATCCAAGTGCACCAATAAAATCATTTTCTTTTGCTGGATCCCACACATATTTTTGCAATTGTGTAATTATAGGTGCTACTGGTTTCTGACTACGGTTTGGAAGACCTACCTTAAGTTCAACGGCATGTGTTTGGATTCTATCCGCTGAGTTACTTTCAACTCGCGGCACGATGAAATTAAGCTTCTTGAAGAGATAAAGTAGTCGATTACACTTGAACCATTGTGGGCTATATATGTATAATTGCCGTTTACATCACCAGTAAAACCGTTCAAAATAACTAATTCAAAGTGCTGACAAATGTTAATTAAATAGTGACCAAAATCGTTTGTTGAACGATCTTTTGATGCACGGAAGAAGTCATCACCGGGAGTATCATCTCTATTGTTAAAGTCTCCATCAAATACAGAACATTCCTTTGCATTAGTCCACCTGTTCTTGCATTTAAGTCACCAAACATGATCAATGGACAATCGCCAACTTCTTCAAAAGAATCCATTATGCACTGTTCTAGAAGTGAAACTCCATTATCTATTTCAGTATTTGTATAATAGATACTGTTTGCCGGAGGCAAATAAATCCCAACCAGAAGAACATCTAGGTCTGGAGTTTTAAGCTGAAGTACTACAGTATGATCATATTCTACTCTAATTTGTTTAACCATATTAGCATAAGTCTTCCTTACAAGAAATGCAATCCCACCAGACAAGCGTGCTGTAGTAGCATCGGTTAATCGTATACCAAGACAAAGAAAAACTTTATAATCAGGAAAAAGAAAAGAGGGAAATGTTCTGAAAAAGATTTCCGTTAGAACAACAAATCAAACTGAGAGATAGAATTTTTTACATCAAAGTCATAAACTAAAGACAGACCCTCAATATTGTAAGTCAAAAAGGAGAGACATTCTTTCTTACTGTCACTGACACGAGCACGGCCGTTATCCCTAGTCTCCACGTGTCTGGAGGATGCAGGGGCACCAGAGGATTGTTATTTCGTCCACAGATACGTCCAGAAGCTGTTTTCGGGTGGGGCCCTTGGAAAAAACTTTCCGTGAGTTGCATCTTTCAATGTCCCTCACGTCGACTTTTCGGTACAAGGGCCATAGCCTGTGGACCGACCCTCATGTTCATTGACAAGGGACACCTTGAGGAGGGCTGAGGGTTCTTCAGCGCAACCAGCACCGTCACTCGCTGCAGCTTGTTGTCCTCCATACCAGTCACAGGACTGAGAGAGAGAGAGCGGGAGAGAGAGAGAGAGAGAGAGGAGAGAGAGCGAATTTTACGTATCCGATTGTAAAGTATTTGTTTTTTTGTCTGTTTGATGTTTCTTTGTAGTTGTTGTTGTTTGTTGTTGGTTGTTTTAACTGAAAGAGTATACAAGAAAAATTCAGCAGAAATGTACGATATGACTTCAGATCTGAAGTATTTTTTCTTTCGGAGGGCGACAAAGTGTGCAGCACTGTCACAAATGAAAAATGACGACAAAGTGGCAAGGTGGGGCGACCAAAGTTGTGCAAACTTGTCGATATTTGCATGGCTGGGACGACAAGACTGCAGCACACTTTGTCGTCGGCGACAGTGTACAGAAATAGGGTTAGGGTTAGGGTATTCCGCCTTTCTTAATCGATTAAGTTCTTAGGTCGCGCAAAATAGCGGACCCCGCGCAAAAGCGGCCCCAGACCCCGATAGATAAGTGGAAATGGACCAACTTCTCTAACATCCAACTCTGGATTGAAAGCCAAAGACGCCAAGACGAACTCTGTCCATTTTCTATTACCGTAATTTAATGATGGCGTTTTAAAAGTTCTTTATCCACCAAGTATTCAGTTCCTGAAACTGAATGATTTTGTGAGCTTTAGCATGAATTGCAAATCGACGAAACAAACGCTTTTATCAAAGCCTATAGAGATCAGCAATACCTAGACGTTTTTCATACCTTGTAGGTTGTTCATAAGGGTCATCAATCAATCTAAAACATGTTTTTCCATATTACCTGTTTGACATGAAACCAGTATTTTACCCTATTATGAGTTTTAAGGAACGGTCTTTTAACCATTTAGCATTGAGGGCAGGTCATAATCAAAAGAACCCTTGTGTTTGATAAAAATTCGGCCATACAGTTTGGTAATAAACTGTCCTAGTTTTCCTGTTAGGAATGCAGGTAGTTATTCCCTCTTTTGTGTTTCGATACCTCACTGCTTCTAACTTATACATTCAGAGCTCTAACCACGAAAGTCAACTCCCTTTTCCAAGCACTTTGAAAAATTTCTTGCTATAACCATCTGACACAGGACTTTCCCCAGTAAATGTCACATTTATTTAGCGCATGAACCTGCTTCTTATAATGTATCCTTCCCCTTCCAGTGACCTTGCTGTCTTATCGGCTGACAGCTTTGCGTTACCGTCCACGATCTCGCAATTCCACCAGTTTTGTTTTCTTATATAAGTGTTTCATGCAATCATTTCAACCTCTGTCAAGAATTTCTTTGGTTTATTATTGTCAAATCATTTCACGACCAACTAAGAACTGTTTTACTAATATTGTTTTTTTCTTTTCTTCGAAATTGCAAAACCGAATGTGGTTACTTGTTCTCTGTCTGAAAACCCATCAGGCTTATAACTAAATAAAACACTGTTCAATTTTTTTTCTTAACACTGCTAGTTTCGCGCCATGTTTTGTTTAAATGTTGGACGACGTTTGTTTGTTTTATTTCACTTCGAGTCGCTGCATTTCAATTTCTGGTTTGCCTTCGCTTCTGTCTTTCTTTCGTTTTCACTGTGGCAATAAGCAATGGATTTTTTCCTCTGGTTTCCATCAGCACATCAGTCTAAGAATAGTTCGATATTAGACATGGACTATATTTAACCATATTTTGTCATAAAGACTACCTGCGTGTTTCTTGCAATTAATATCATCAATAATTCATGCACCACATTAATGAAATGGAGATTGCTAAATTAAATTTTCCTACACGGTGTGTGACGCGTCATTTTTGACTACCTACATCTCAGCTTTAAAACTAATCACTGACTGATCTGATCGGATATCCATAATGGATTTCCAGGTTCTTTTCAGCTGGACAGAATCGGGTGTTTTCTGAAAGTATTAATGAAAAATCATCTGTTTTGGCTTTAGTGGATTCATTTTTTGTTCGCCACGTGTGTGTTCTATTTCCCCGGGGCTATACTCTCTTCAATATCTTCAAGATAAGTAAAGTCGTACATAAAAATATTGTATACCACGACTTCAGCAATATGATTGTATTCGTAACAGTAGTTATTATCGTGTCCAAGGAAGGATTCCAAACCAATTTTTTTCTGATCCCTAGTCACCATAATGGTAAGAGTTTTGAATGGCGTTTAATTTTCCCCTTTACGTTGGTAATAGAAATCAGTATTTTCTCTGTGCAGTCTGTAAAAGTTGAAAACGAGAAGTACTCTCTTCTATGGGATCAAAAATGAACGACAAAAAGTTTCTGTTCTGGTCTTTACGTTACTTTTTTTTTCATTTCGTATCAAATGAGTTCATTAAGAAACATTGTTACACCTCCAGAATTTCAAATGTAGAGTCTAGAAGACCGATTTGATTCACAAAACAAGTCTAGGATTTTTACTGATAGATGTCTCGCAAATGAGAAACAGAATATGACTTTTGCTTCAAACAGTGTAATAAACATCGCATTTTTTCCACATTCGGTAGTTCATAAAATATTCTACATGTTTATCCATATTTTCCTGTTCAGCAGTTTGCTGTATTTTGCAAAGAGACATACTGACTCGCAAACTTTGAATTTGAAGCAACGTATTTACGTGTTCCAAAATGTCGCAAACCATGTGGGTTCAAGAGCATCTTCAATATCGATGACATTCAAAAACAATGTGGTTTTTTAAAGAAGCAACCAAAGAAAGATAACAACGAACGCATAATTCTGAATAAAACATTATTACGTATTAAATTATTTGTCACTACATGTAAGCTTTATTTGAGCACCTTTTCAAAGAGACACTTTTTTTTTTGTTGGTTGTTGTTTTTTGTTTGCTTTGTTTTGTTTTCGGGGGAGGTCTTGACAACACATCTTTTCAATCTGTAGTTCTTAAGATGAGTGCCATCCATTACAAAGTAGTCAACAAAGACGGCCCTAACTATTCATGATTTTTCATTTGTTTTTACTATCCTTAAACCTTTCCTCAATCCTCTAACATATAAAATTCCTCCCCCTTTCTTCTCGCAAATATCGTCCCCGCCCAAAAGGAACACCCTTGGCGCATACACGCGCACAAATCACAAGCTCAAAAGCGAAGCACAAACAGACACATGACACACACACACACACCACACACGACACACACACACGCACGCACGGCACGCACGCCCACGGCACGCACGTACGCACGCTACGCACGCACGCACACACACACATCCGCAGGGACACACACACAAGAGTGTGTCACACACACACGACACACCACTCACACACCACACCACACAGTATTTTTAATCGATTGTGTAGGGAAAGGCGCGATCCCACGGGACGTAAAGTGCTGGTCTGTTTCATTCCATGTTTTTGTTCGTCACATGATTTAAACGTTAATTTATTTCCCCACAATTGGGGAAACTAATTTCCACTTCTGCTTTGCCCCTTTCAACCGTTTGGCAACACTGTGGAAAATTGCTGAGCGAGAAAGCAAGATGAAGAATGGTAAGTCCAGTCAGTGCCTAAAAAAAAAAAAACATCTGTACCATTCGCACGCTGATCAGGTTGAAATCAAATGTAAATTATCAAGGCTGATCACTGATCCGTGGAACAAACAAGTCCACTTCCGTGGAACATTTTGGTTATCTGAGCAACCTTCAGCAGAAGGCCTGAATCGCGTGTTTTTCCAATTCCTATCTGAGTGAAAATTTCGAAAGAAATTATCTGCCTCATTATCTCCACCTGTGATTGAGTCTACGTTTTCCTGTTTGATGCAACAATGCCAAACTTCTTTTGACCATTTGTCTGAAAGCGTTTTTCTCTGCCGGACTCCGTATTGATTATGCAGCGAACAACTGTGGAAATTGATCAGATGTCATCAGAATGGAACTGTACGTTGGCTGTGCCGGCGCTACGAAGACTGAAGGACGGAAGAAGAAAATTTCCAGTTCTAGATCATCCAGGCTTTTTCTTATTATCCTTAGTCATGCCCATAAACCATTAGGTAGAAATTTTCAACTCCATTTTAATCTACATAAACACTGTCTCAAGCCCCTGGCATTGAGCTGTCCCCTGCCAATTGTGTGGTCTGCGTCAGTGTTTTTGGGACGTGCAGTCAGCTCGCTCTAGCGGCCTGAGTTTTCTTCTTTTATTTCTGTCTCATCTTCAGAGCCACTCAGTGGCATCGCACCTGCCCCCGTTCTATCCGGCGCCTATCACACTGCCTGACTATTTTTTTGCCCCACAACTTTTATTTCAGGAAATATGAGAGCTTAACTGTGCGCAGGAAAGAAGACTGCGCCAGAAATTTTCACCCACCTATGTAAGAGCATATCCTAGGCATGACATACATAAATTAGTGGTAACAGAAAATATTCTTAACTAATTTTGCAAAGAAGGGGCGGAAGAAAATGAACTGTAAAAGTTGATCGTGCACTCACGCAGATCAGTCACAGACATAAATCATCACGTAAGTTTTTATCATCTGTCGCGGTGCGCGCGCGCGCCGCGCGTGTGTGAGTGTGTGTGGGGGTGGGGGGGGGGGGGGGGGGGGGGGGGGGGGTGGTGGGGGGGGGGGGGGGGGGGGGGGGGGGGGTGGTGGGGGGGGGGGGGGGGGGGGGTGGGGGGGGGGGGGGTGCGTTGTGGTGTGGTGGTGTGTGTGTGTGTGAGTCCGCGTGTGTGTGTGGTGAGCGCGAGTGTGTATGCACTACAGCAACAGGTCTAACACAGCACAGGTCTACCACGCATCATGTCTACACAGCAACAGGTCTACACAGCAGGATCAGTCACCAGCCACAAAAGAGAGATCAAACTATCCCCTAGTCCGACACTAGTTAAGTCCCCATTACACCAAGCGGACTCAATTCAATCAACTCATCCTCATATTTCCTCACTTAATGATGAAACAGTGGGAGAACATGTCTATTGTTTATTAACTTTAACTTTCCTGGTGTAAGCAAGGAAGTTTGATGTGTAAAAGAGTACGCATTTAAAGTAACAATAACATGTCCTGTTGTAAACACTTTTAACCACCCCTTTCGCGCGTTGTATATGCAAAGATTGAATGAATGGAAGTGCCCTTAACTTGTGTCAGTTCTTGTTGTTCAATCTGAATGAAAGTTTGAACTTCTCTCTAAGTCTGACTCTCAGAGCTACAAGTTACTTTAAGACTACAAGCCTAGGAAACTTTATCCCATGAGCCACTAAGAGTATTTTGACACAGTCGCCGGAACAAGATATAAATATCTTATCGATTACTAGTACTGAAAGTTGCTCCTTCCACACCACTAGTTTAGAGAGAGGTGGTGTAGGTGAAATTTCAACACACTTCTCAAGAAAAAATATTTCCAAGTCCTTCCCCTAGCGGACCCCCCGATACCACTGCTCCAACTCTCGTCACAGAGATGGTTTGGATCAACGATGCCAAGAACGCCACATAGGAAAAGTTGAGCAGTTTTCTATTCTTCACACTGAGCTGAAACCCAAACTCAGGCCTATGTTAAAGACCTCTGGCAAGAGGAATGGCCTTTGCAGACGTAAACAAACTGTTTAAATCCATCAAAACCTTAGGAAGTTTTTACCATGTTTCCGATTGGCCGTAAAGAAGAAACAGTCTTGCAGCCATCTGCATACAGGCCACACGTTTTAAACACACAATTCTTATCTTCTAAAAAGGTGAAGAAGTTTCCGTGGGGTGTATTCCATGTCCATGTTCCACTCACAGTTAAACCGAATTATCTATTAGAGTGTTATGGGTGGACTTGCAACGATGTGACAAATCACTTTACGGCAGACTCCAATGAAAACCCTTTCATATTTGTCCCCATCCCACCTGAATGTATCTTTGAGTTTTCTGAAAGAGATTAACAATTTTCATCTGGTCAAGATTTTTACGGGAACAAAGATTTTTAAACGAAGTTCTTATATCTTTTAGAAGGTTTAATTTTAAAGAGATGTGTGAAGGTATTTGTCTATTATTCATGACTTGTGAGTTGAATGTTAACGTGGTGACAGCCCCTGCTATGGCCCTTTGCGGACGGCCTGGGCTATACAAAGCAACATTTACCCTACCTCTCACTAAAGCTATGCACATTCTCACAAGTTTTCAATCTGGAGCGATGAGCAGAAACAAACTTAAAGAACAGCTTGGAAAGTATAGTTGATAATGAATAAACCAAAACAAGAAAATGTTTTAAATCCCCAGGGTCCAGCCCTACCCGTAACCTTGGATATAGGCTGCGATTCAATTGTGATGGTTAGGCAGATATTTAAAAACCGCACCTGCTTGTGCATGTGGTCAGATTCTCCTATCCCTCATTTCTTATTGACTGTACTGGACAAAAGGAACTCGTCACTTCCAGCTTCTTCATTGAGTAAATTCTAGTACCTTTCCACCTTTCGCTATTGTCTAGTGTGTTTAATCCCAGTTATGAGAATGGATTGAGTCTGACAATGTAGGCTGTTTATTAATCTATCTTCATCCACTTTGGAAGAGAATTTTCAACACCTCCACTACCCCACCCACACCATACCACCTTCCACCCCGGCAGCTTTCCCCCTTTTTTTGTTTTGATTGGGGGG
>JAFLJL010005202.1:0-12820 GCA_018398815.1 Conus ventricosus
AAATGGCGCTTGCATTTCAGTCAAAATATCTGAAAAGGTGTAAAAAGAAAATGAAATCTTACACGACCAAACCAAAGGCAGGATGATTTAAATTTTTTAAATCGCATTTTTTTTTTTTTTTTTTTTTTTTTTTTTTTTTTTTTTTTTTTTTTTTTTTTTTTTTTTTTTTTTTTTTTTAACAACTCCAAATTTGAAAAAAAAAATTTTAAAACGGGTTTTAAAAATATGGTCCCTGAAAAAAATTTCGGAGTATTTTTTTAAATGGGGGTTAAATTTGTTTAAAAGCCCCCTTTTAAAAAGGTGCGCTTTTTCAGAAATTAGAATCGTTGTATGTTTTTAAAGAGGGGGGAAAAAAAATTTTCAAGATTTTGGCCCCAACAAAAAAAGTTTCTAAACCCCCAGACTTTTCGTTTTAGAACAGCATTGATAAAAGGGGGCCCAAAACCGGGCCTTAAATTTTTTCCCTTAGGAATTTTTGAAGGGAAAAAATAAAAGGTTCAAAAGTTCAAAAAGGGGGCCAAAAGTTTAACAAACCATTTATCGGGGCCCTAAAAAAGCAAAGAGAACGACATTATCAAAATTAAAAAAAAAATTTAAAAAAAAAGAAAACATTCCCCCAAGAAAGAACTTTTAAAAGAAGCTTTTTATTTCAAAATTAAGTTTTTCCAAAAACCAAAACTTTAGGGGGAAAAAAATCCCTGATTTTGAAATTTCTTCTTAGATTGGGGAGGGCCCGGGGTTTTGTGGGGGCCCAAATTTTTAAACTTTATAAAAGGAATTAAAAAATTATCAAAATTTTAATTTTAAAAAGTTTTTTTAGGGTGGGTCTTTAATTAAAAATAAAGACAAACGGGGGGAAAAAATTTTAAATGTAAACCCCTAAAAAAAAATAATTTACAAAAATTGGGGAAAAATTTACATTAGGCCTTAGGGTTTTTTTTAAAAAAAAAATTTGCAGATTTGGGGTTTTAAAAATTTAAAAACCTTGGATTTTGAAAATTTTGGGGGCTTTAAAACCAAAAGAGGTTAAAAAAATTTTCCAAAAAAACCCTCCAATCAAAAAAATTTGGGGGGCCCAAGAAAAAAAAATTTTTAAAAAAACCAATTTTTTGGGCCTAAAACCAAATTTTTAAAAAAAAATTTAATTAAACCCCTTTTACATTTTTATCCCCCAAAAAATTAAGAAAAGCAAAACTTGGAAGGTTTTAGGACAAAATATAAAAATTTTAAAAAAGTTAAAAAACAGAAAACCCCAGAGGAAAAATTTTTTAAAAGAAAGCTTTTTTTTTTTAAAAAAAAATTAGGGAACGCAAAATTTTTTAATTTTTTTAAAGAGGGGGGAACGGGTTGGGCGATGACATTAAAAAAGGGGAAAATTTTTCCAAATTTAGCAAAAAGTTAAGACATGCGTTTTAAATGTGGGTTGTTTTATGTAAAAAAATTTAACTTTTTTAAAAAAAACTAAGGGAAATTTAAAGCCTAAGGGGTTTTATTTTACAAAAACAAGTTTTGAAATTTTGTAAAAAAATAATGGTTAAAAAAAATGTAAAAAAACCCATGGAAAAGCAAAAATTTTAAAAAATTTCCCTTTGAATTTGTAATGGTTTAAAAAAAACAAAAACCAAACACATTTTATGTTTTTTTGTAAGGTTTTTCGAAATTTTTGGGTTAATAAAAGGGTTTAAATTGTGAAACATATTTTTTGTTCCTGAATCGGGAGGGCAAAACCTTTTAGAGTTTTAAGGGAACCCAGCCAATATTATTTTCGTTGGGAAAAAGAAAAAAGTTAAAAAAAAACCTTTGAAAAACTATTTTCAGGGGAAGAACAAATTTTGGGTTTTTAGAAAAATTTAACCCAAAAGTTTTAGAAAAATTTTAAAACTTTTTTTTCACTGAAGAAAACCCATTGTAAATTTGGGAAAAAGATTTATAAAAAACAAAAAAATAATTGCAAAAAAAAACTAAAATTAGAAAAAATGATTTGAAAACGGATAACCTACCCACGTATTTTTTTTGGGGCGAAAAGCACTTTAAAACTAAATAGCTTTTCGGGTTTTCAAACCCTAGGCCCCAACGGGGGGCAAAAAACCCCAAATTAGTTCCCTTTTTTTCAAAAAAACCCAAAACTACCTAAAAACCTGAAAAAAACAAAACCAATCTAAAAAGCCCAAAAGTTGCAACACGGGGGAAAAGGGGACAGGAAATCCCCCCCCAAAAGTGTCAAATTGGACAAAAAAACAAGATTAATATTCACTCCTAACCACCCCTCCACCCCCCCCCAACCCCTTTCCCCTTAACCCGCCACTAACGCACTTCTGCCCCTTTTTTAAACAAAAACGGGGACCCCACGTCCCCACACCCCAAAAAGGACAATTTTTAACCCCAACCCTTAAAAACCCAAACCTTCCTAAACGGCAAACCCCTCCCAAACCCAAAACCCCCACATTTTAATAGGGGAAAAAAACCCCGGGCCCAAAAATTCCCTCCCCCCCCAACCCACCCGGCCACCTTTTTTTGGCCCCCCTACGCCTGCACCCCCCCTGGGGGGAACCGCCAACCTGGCTGGCCTCCCCCCGGGGCGACCCCCTTCCCTTTTCCCCAAGCTACACCCCCCCTACCCTTGGGCCCCCCCCCGGCCCCAAATTCCTCCCCTTTCCCCCAAGGCACACCCCCCCGTCGGGGGACCGTGGTTTCCCCCGCCCGACCTCCCCCCGGAAAAAAACCCCCGGGCCACCGGGGCCCCCGGGGTTGGGGGGGGGGGGGCCCGGGTCTCTGATTTCTGTTTTTCTCCCCCTGGGCAAAACCCCCAAACGACAAGACGCCCCCGCGACCCGGGGAGAAGGTTTTGACCCCGAGTTTGGGGGATGGGGGGTCGGTGCAGCGCCCCTCTCAGGGCCTGAACGGGGAAAGGGGCAACAGTCGGGAAAAACCCCGGGAAAAACCCGGTAGCGGGAGGAGAGCTGCCCACCGAGGGCAGACGGCCGGGTGGTCCCCCTTTTCCCGGAAAAGCGAAACCAGGGGAAACCCCGCCAAATCCGGCCCCGGGGCATACTCTGCGGGGCTGGCCCCGCCTCGGGACGGAACGGGATACCTGCTGACACAACTGAAGGCCCTACGTATTTTGCTACTACCCAAGTCAGCAAGGCCTAGGCACTTGGTAAGCTTTAACCTTTATTCCCTTGCCAATTCCCCCCGGCATGAGATGACCCCTTGTTTCCCGATTACCCCCCCCAACCCCTTTACTCCGCTTTGGGTTAAAAAACCCCCCCCTTTTCCCGCCAAAACCCTTACAATAGCAGTAAAATTATTCCTCGGGCCAATCCCCCCTTTTGCATATAAAAATTATAACACACCCAAATTTCCCCGAGAAAAAAAACAATCTAAGCACTCCAAACGGACCCATGGGCCCCCTTGGGAAATACTAAAAAAACTGGGAATGGGCAATTCAAAAAAGGAATTTTTTCCCACTAGTAATCATTAGTAATACACACTCTCAAAAAAAACAACAACAAAAAAACAAAAAAACTTATAATTTTTAAGGGGTTACAGTTCTACATATTCATAAAAGAATGGGGCTGAGCCACAATCCTTCATTTTCATCCCCTTTATTGTAAATTTAAAAATTTTTAACACACAACAGCTTTGTTCCCCAAATTTCCATCCACACCCCACTCTCATGTCACCCTTTAGACCCCCATGGTTAATCCTTGTTATCCCAAACCACAACCATACTTCATACAATATTACGTGACATCCCCCTTTTTTTATCCATATTTGGGTTTTCCCCCTTAATTTTTCCCTTCCCCTTCTTTCCGACTACTAAATTCAAAGGGGACTGCCCCTGCAAACCTAAGTATCTTTCTCCAACCCCTTTTCTGTCAAAAAACCAATACATCCCGCGGGGTTTTCGACTGTCTTTTCTTAAAAAAAAAAAAAAACCCCCTTTAAACCCCTATGGACCACGTCCTGTCCCAAATACGTACGTCCAGATACAGTCTGCACGGACGAACCCGCGCGAGAACCAAAGACTCGTAACAAAGGGGAAAAGAACCAATTAAATTGAATGGGCCAGACCACCCCCAGTAAAAAACCACTCGACTACCAATTAGCCTTGGCCCTCTGTACGTTAACGATTCCAATGCTGTGCAGGTAAAACCCCGAAATCTTTAAATCTTTTCAACGAACACTACATTTCAACAAAAAAAAAAAAAAGACAAACCCCTTTTACGATTCACGCAACCACATCCACCCGACTCATACTAGACCCTCACCAAATGCAACCTCGTTTTACTTCCTTACTAACCCCCCCTAAATTTTAAACATGAATAATCACAACCAAATCACATCACCGCCCACATGGTTATTATATCGAACCCCATTTCTAGCCAAACGTAATACAATCGAACTCAAACCATTTTTTTTCACTCTTACAGAATATAAAAAAAAAGAGGAAACAAACCGTGACAAGTTTCAATACAAACCAAATGACATCTACCAGACAACCTAAACGCAACAAACATAAAACAACAAAAACATAACTTTCAAAACAGTACAACTCCCCATAATACAAAAACAAGCGAACAACACCACCATGACCAACAAATCACCAACCTGGACAGACAGCGTTAAACCACCCCAGTTTGCAAGGGCTGAAGGGGTCCCCAACAAGCCCACAGAACCCTGCGAGCCCAAAGGGGCCACCAACCCCGGGGGACCTGGCCAACTATGACTCAAAGTCATCAGCCGCAAGGCGCTGCCGCCGCAACAAAAGGGTGCTCCCCCCCCCACAAACCCAGGGACCAAAAGTAAAGTCCCCAACGCTTTTCCGCCCGGTGGGCCCAAAGCGAACTTCCCAACAACACAAAACACGATTGGTAAGGCAGCGACCCTGCAGAGGACACCCCCGGCCCAAACGGATAGTTGTTGCTCGGCAACAACACACAATTACTACAACAACTCAGACTTGCAACACAAAAACAGCCGATATCCTGCCCGCCTTCTCGGGTGTAAACCAAAGTAACAAAAGTAACGTCGGAACAAAAACCCAACCCCCGTTCCATCCCTTCAACAAGCAAGACGGTTTTTTAAGATATGATGTCTTATTTCCCCACCCCATCCCAACCCAAACCCTTTCCCCTTAACCAAAAACCCCCAAATCTTCACACGCATCTCGCACCCACACAATCCCCATATGCCACGAAAAACGCCCATCTCTTTTTTTCCGAATTACCATACTAAAACCATAGACGGCTGGTTTAGTACTCCCTTTGGTGACACGGACTTCAAAAACCAAATTTTTATCAGATTTCAAAGTTTCAAATCATTTTTTGGGCATAATAATGAAAAAAAGAAAGCAAATTGGACAACCCTGAAAATTTTATTGGGGTTTTACTGTTTAGAATTACAAGCTTTTTTTTGTTAGAATTTCTTTTCACTATTTAAACCCCCATCCCGAGTCCAGAGGCTTTACACGATACGACAGTTTTGATAGATTCCCCCCTGAAACACTAAAACATGGAATTAGAAGTAGCTAAAGGGATGCAGGATGTACGACACATTGATTATCCTAAAAAATTCGCCTTTGCTTTTAATTTCTAACAAGAAGGTTTTTTGGAAAGAAAGGTGAATTTTGGAAAGTGATCAAGGAGTTTGTTGGGTTTAAGGGGCAAAAAAGTACAGAAATTTTGAGCCAGGAGAAAACCCTTAAGAAAAAAGGAATATCTCGCAGTGTTGTGCGCAGCATATGCATGACAACACAAAGAAGCATTGTTTAAAAAACATACTTTTCATCATGACAACGTAAAACAAGATCTAATCTACAGAATCAACACAACGTTTAACAAAGAAGTCCTTAAATAGAACAAACACAAAACGGTGTTTTTTTAATCCAAGTTTTCATATGAATCGGGCTTGGGGAAAAAGGTAATTAAATACTTCTTTGGTTATTTTTCGGTCCAAATTTTTTATCAAATTTATCTATAAAACATCATATCTCCCCAATTCAGACAATTTTTTTTCTCATGTTTGTTGTGCGTCGAATTTTTTTTTATTCAAGATTTCTTACCCCTTTTTGATAGTCAAAATTTTGGTTTGGGGTTTTTGGTGTCGGTGCATTGCCATTGCTGATGAATCCCCGCAAATTTGCACAATACAAACTCAAAACCCTATATTCCCCATCAATTCTAAGGTCTTTTCATTTACATTTCTTGTTCATTTTGCGCTTCCTTCTGAGCTTCCTTTTAAAACCCAAAAATATTTTGTAAATTAATTAAACAGAACTGGTCTGGGGGGATTATCTGCATTCTCCTTTACAAAAGATCTTTGGGGGGGGGTTGTTTTTTGGGGGGTGGGCTGTAAATAATACACGGGCGGATTCATTTTTACAATTCTTTTTATTTCTAGGGTCAACACTCCCCAAAATGGTCGGGGCCCTGTGCGAGTGCATTCTCTTCCCGGGAAATAAAGGTGCCTTACTTTTCAAACCAAATTAATATTTGCTGGTTTACTGGGCTCTTCAACAACTTTATGTTTGTTTTTTTGATTGCCTGTACGTTTTAGGCCGTTTAAATTTTTAAACTTCATTATTCATTGCGCGCAAACTGAGGGCATCTTTTAACCATTCTGTGTTGCAGAATTGCAATCACTCCTGTGATACTGGAGGGGGAAAAGTCTTTCAGATAAATGTTTGTTAAAGTTTTCCCAAACCAAAACTTGATCTGCAATCCCCAATGCCTTTTTTTTAATGGAATTATGTTTTAACAATAATTGATTCACCCCCCTTTAAAAACTTTTCCTCATCGACTTTAATCATCAGGTAATTAACGGGGCCCCGTTTATATATTTGTTGTATAGCAACAGCAACAGCGAAGCACTTTTTGTGTTAAAGTTTTCCCCATCTTGTATCTTGAAGCTACTCATGGGCTGTAAGTGCGTACTTAAATCTTTTTTTGTCTAATCGTATCTGGGGAAATATAGAAGACCCTTTGATGGGTGTCGTTCGGTATTTTTTTGAAAAGTGTGGTCCGTATTCGTTTTGGCGCTGGTAAATAAATTTGCCAAAACGCTTTTTTAGATAACCATTCCTTTTGCTGTTTGTTCCCGACTCCAGCGCTTGGGTTTGCTTTTTTTTTGTGTTTTCCTTCCATACCTTTTTTCGAATAAAAGATTTGTTCATTTTTTATTTGAAAATTATCGAACAAAATACACAACAGCAACCAAAAACGATAAACACGATTTTTGCATTTTTGTTTTTTTTGATGGATGATAAAAATCGCTGAAAATTTTGGGGGGGGGCAATTCGCGTTTTTTTGCCTGTTCAAGATAATATTTTTTTATTGCTTGATCACTCTTTTTAAAAGTGTAAGCTCGCCCCGTTTTTTCGTTTGTTATTTAAAAAAATCTAACTGCCAATTCTCTGCTTTTCATAATGATCTTGGCTGCAGCTATTTTCTCCCCAGCTTTGGTTATTCTTTTTCTCTCCCGTCATCCCGAGTTACAAAAGCGAAATTTCTTCCCCTAAAACAAGCGCATTCACCACGCGCCCCCTATCACATTACGATGAAGCCTTTTTTAAATGATTTTTTTAATATTTAATTCCTTTGGGAAATTTTTCCCTGCTTAACAGAAAATTTTGTGCAAATGAAGCTGAAAATAGCAAAAAGCTTTGCCAAACCCCAAAGTAATTTTCCAAGACTGCGGGTTTTTTTTTTAACGGCTTTTACCCAAACATTTTGTTCCTACACTTAGGCCCCCAAAAACAGCAAAAAGGTATACAAGGTTGGCGACAGTTTTTTTTTTGGGCCATTTTAAAAAATAAAAAAATTAAATTAAAAAAAACTGAACACGATGATCTGCTAGAGCTTCAGGCAGCCTAAACCGTCTTGGACTTACAAATGAAGAAATTGATGACCAAGTATTATGCCCAAAAAAAGGGGGGGATTTTTTGGGGAGCATGGGAAAAACAAAACAGTTCCTCGGAACTGAATTCGCATAAACAAATTCAAAGATTTTGCCAAGACATTGTAAATATCACAACAGGGATGAAGCAAACTGGATCAAAAATGGTAAAAAATGTAGGCAAAAAGTTCTTTGTTTTTTAACTAACTAGTGTAATTTGCCCCCTTGATTCTGAACAAGACTTTTTTGTATGATTAAACGCAGGATCCTTTTTAACAAAGTATTAGAGTCTCTAAGCTGTGATCTTATTTCAGATTGGAACATTGTTATCGCCCTTAACATGGGATTAATTTTTTTAATCATATAGATTTTTTTTCCCCTTTAAAAAGACCAACCAAAAATCAGCAGAATCAGAAAACACTGAAACAGGTGGGGAAAGTGACCAGTGAAAAGCACCTCATCCTGGATGTTGAACCCGGAAAAAAAAATTTGCAGAGTGGAAAGCAAAAAAAATAATGTTACAATCACAGAATAAACTCTCATGAAAACAAAAACCGCCAACCCCGAACAAGTTAAATTTAATGCCAGCTAAAAAAATCCCCTGTGATTCAAATACAGCACCCAAAATCTTCAGGAAAATTAAACTTAAAACTGTTTCTTTTTGGCGCCTTGGTGCTGGGGGGGTTTTTATGGTTAAAATATTAAACAAACCCGGCAAAAACAAAACAGTCAAAAAAAACTAAACCCCTAAAAACAGAAACAAAGTGCAGAACCACCAAAAACAAAAAACATTTTGACCTTTCAAAAAAAATAAAATTTTTGAACTTAATTTTTAAAAATTTTTGGAAAAAAAAAAGATCATGAATGTTATATTTTTTTAAATGATGGGGGGGGGTCCCCTAAAAAAAGAATGGGGTCTATAAAAGACATTTCCATAGACCCAAATTTTAATCAAAGCGGTGCTTAGGATGTAAGAACTTCTTTAAAATCTATGCGACCGATCTGGCAAGGACGCTGAGCAAAACATCCCAGCGATGACTTTTTTTTAGGCGTTTTGGGTACTTATTAGACATCTACTTTTAAAACAAAAAAAAAAAGATTGTATTTTTTTTTTTTTGACAATTATAAGATAACTTGAATAAAAATTGGGTTTTACTTAGAGGAGACTTTAAATTTGATTTTTAGGGGGCTTATAAAACTTAAACTTGATTTTAAAAACTTAGGTGATTGACAAAACTTATTAAGAAATTGAGGTGACTTGATCAAGAACTTGATTTAAAAACTTGAGGTGATTAATCAAGAACTTTGGGGGTCTTAATTAAGAAATTTAAAATTACTTTATTAAGAACTTTAAAGGTTTCTTTGATTAAAAACTTAGAACGACTTATGGCAACTTTACTAAGAACCTGTGGGGGACTTGTGAAACGTAAATAAAAAAAACAATCCATTGTTAATTTTTTTTGGAAGAACTCCTCTTCTCTTTTTCAAAGGTTGCTTTTCCTTTGTGCAAACCCTTCATTATCGGGTTACAAAATTACGGTGGGGCGCCGCATTTGTCACTTTAAGTAGGCGCCCCGCCAAAAGCAAATCGCCCGCATCAAATTTACCAAAATTGCAAGCGGGGGGCGCCGCTGCCAGGAATATTATTTCCCAGGGATTTCCAAAAAACTAAATTTTGCAATTTTTAAAGGGCTAAATTTAGATTTTGAAAAAATCCCGCGGGGGGTAAACTAAACTAAATTTAGCTGGCTTTCAAACTATGTCAAACGGGTTGGCATGCACGTTTGACATAGTTAGGGGTTTCAAATTTTGTCAAAGTGCTCAACCCTTTGACATAGTTACGTAGCCACTACACCTACCTCTTGCTGCTAAAAGTACACGACTCATTCACATTAACGTTATAGCAACAGTAATAAAACCCCAACACATTAAAAGCTTTCACAATTCTTGGGACCGTGTAAATTTTGATAAAGTTGTTTTTTATTTAAAGAATATTTTTTAAAGGCCCAAAAAAAAACGTTCTTACATTCTCTTATCACTAGTTTTTTCAATATTTTGTTTAAAAACTTAGCAATTAAATATAAAAATATAGCTTTTAAAAATTAATTTTCTTCAGAGAACTAGAATCGGAACTATTAAAGGGGGAAAATTTTCGGGGCCCCCTGGAGCATTACACCTCGGTTTGGCACAAAGCCACTAATTGTCGCCTAGGGATGCCTTACATGTCCCCCGGCCTGGTTTTTTAATTTGTGGTTAACTGGTTATAACTGTTTGAGGGACGCGACACTATTTATTTTAGATGACGTTCGGCAGAAAAAAAACAATTTTAAAAAAAGAAACACTTTTCAAAAAGGCTTTTAGTGGGGACAGCTGGGATAAGTGTGGGATTTTTGTCAAAATATAACTCCCCTTTAAAAGACTTTTGAGAACAGTTAAAGACGTAGTTTTATTTTACAAAAAACAAGACGCTTTGATGAATGTTTGCGCGAAAATAATGTTTTTAAAAACAAACAAAAAAAAAAAAAAGGATTGAAGCAAAAATACAATCTGAAAAGTTTAGTAAATTAGTATTGAAAACGGATAACCCTACACAGTATGTTTGTTTTTTAGATAATCGTTATTTTTTGGTTATTGAAAGAGAATGTGTTTATGGATTATCATTTTTAATTCATTGTTGAAGTCTTACTTGTCAGAGAACAGAGAAATGTCCGTTCTAAGGTCACCCGCCTGAAACTAGTTTTAAAATAGTTTCAGGCGGGGTGTTAGAACGGACATTTCTCTGTTCCTACACTTCTTGTTGGTCTCCAGTCATGGTTACATGCCCCCCGATGAAGTACAGTCAACACTTCTTGTTGGTCTCCAGTCATTGTTACATGCCCCACAATGAAGTACAGTCAACACTTCTTGTTGGGCTCCAGTCATTGTTACAAGCCCCACAATGAAGTACAGTCAACACTTCTTGTTGGTCTCCAGTCATGGTTACATGCCCACAATGAAGTACAGTCAAAACTTCTTGTTGTTCTTTGATCATGGTAGCATGCCCCCCAAGAAGTATAACGGCACTCCTTGTTGGTCTCCGGTCATGTTAACATGCCCCACAATGAAGTATAACGAGCAGTCCTTTTTAGTTCCAGTCATGGTAACCTGCCCCACAAAAGAAGTATAACGAGCAGTCCCTTTTTAGTCCCCTCTCTCTCTCTCTCTCTCTCTCTCTCTCTTCTCCTCTCTCTCTCTCTCTCTCTCTCTCTTTTCTCTCTCCCCTCTCTCTCTCCTCTCTGTCTCTCTCTCTCTCTCTCTCTCTCTCTCTCTCCCCCACACACACACACACACACACACACACACACACACCACACCACACACACACACACACACACACACACACACACACACGTGTGCGTGTGTTGGCACACAAGCACGTGACTGTCATATGCAGAGAAGCAGAGAGAGAGAAATGGAGAGATACAGACAGACAGAGAGAGAGAGAGAGAGAGAGAGAGAGAGAGAGAGAGAGAGAGAGAGAGAGAGAGAGAGAGAGAGAGATACAGACAGACAGACAGACAGACAGAGACAGAGAGAGAGGCAGACAGACAGAGAGACAGACAGAAAGACAGATAGACTGACTGACAATCCAACTGACTGACTGGTGGGAACACAGCCAGAAAAACAAACAGTTCAACAGTCAGTCAGACAGGGCAGACAATCAGTCAGTCGGACCAACATTCAGACAGAAGGCAGTCAGTCAGTCAGACCAACATTCAGACAGACAGACGGACAGACAGTCATTAAGTCAGACCAACATTTAGACAGACAGACAGACAGACAGTCAGTCAGTCAGACTACCATTCAACAGACAGACAGACAGACAGTCCCGTCAGACCCCATTCAGACAGTCAGTCAGTCGGACCAACATTCAGACAGACAGTCAATCGTCAGACCAACATTCAGACAGACAGACAGATAGATAGACAGTCGGGCAGATCAACATCAGACAGACAGACAGATAGACAGACAGTCAGTCAGATCAAAATTCAGTCAGACAGACAGACCGACCAACAATCAGTCAGACAGATAGACAGACAGTCATTCAGTTCAGACTAACATTCAGATAGATAGACAGGGCAGTCATTCAGTCAGACCAACATCAGACAGACAGACAGACAGTCAGATAAACATTCAGACAGACAGACAGACAGACAGACAGACGGGCAGACAGACAGACAGACAGACCAAATTCTGACAGACAGAAAAAACAGACAGACTAACATTCAGACAGACAGACAGACAACTTGATTTCGATTTATTGCATTATGTTATTTGTTTACTTTATCACCATTATGAGGGACAATGGGCTTATATAATGATATCCATGTCTCTGTCTTCACACACACCACACAACACACACACCACACACCACAAAAAACACACTACACACACACACAACACACACACACACACACACACACACACCCCACACACACACCACACACACACACACACACGTACGTGCGCGCGCACTCACACATGCAAATACAGCCACGGGCGTGCGCGCACGCACACACGCTCGCACACACGCACGCACACGCACACACACACACACACACACACATTCACACACACACACACACACACACACACCCCCACACAACACACACACACACACACACACACACACACACACACACACAACACACACACACACACACACAGCCACAGGCGCACGCAGGTGTGCTTATGCAAAGAAAAAACATGCGCGCAAACATATTTCGAATATATCATCCAGGTAGACGTCTTTCCACGTGCCTCACGTTACGGTAACCTGCCCTACAGTGAAGTACACCTCAAACACATTGTCAAATCTCACGTTATGGCAACCTGCCCAACAGTAAGTACACCTCAACACATTGTCAGTCTCCATTTTGGTAAC